>APFE030222637.1:49618-62942 GCA_000404065.3 Pinus taeda
ATGGACACCAGGAGTGACCTTGTCTGGGTGCCCTACACAAGAAATTATACCAATATCGACTGCCCTAAAAAGAGGCTAAGAATTCCAATGGCCTATTTCTTCCGACAAAGTCCAAATCTCGCGAGCTTTTGAGTTGTGCTAATCCAAACTGCAAAGCCTATTATGGTAAAGGCACTGAGGGCTTATGTTGGAATTGCTCTGCCACCAAGAATTGCTCCAAGGTCACTTGCCCCATTTATGAAATTGACTATGGAAGCGGATTCACAGAGGGGCTGCTACTTTCAGAGACCTTGACTTTACCATTGGAAGACAGAAGGCCATCAATAAAGCATTTCATGGTGGGATGCTCGTTACTTTCAATAGATCAACCTTCTAGTATTGCAGGGTTTGGCAGAGGTGCTCTGTCTATGCCTTCCCAGCTTAAGCATCAACACCTAATTGACAAAGATAGATTTTCATATTGCCTTCAGAGCCACCGCTTTGATGAAGAGAACAAGAAAAGCCAACTGGTCCTCAGTGACAGGGCGCTCCCCAGCGAAATTTCTTCTGAAAAATTCCAGAGCTCCTTGTTCCTCTTCTGGATACAAATCGTTGTATTATATTCGTCTCAGAGGGTTCAGTATTGGCAGCAAAAGATTAAAGCTACCTTCCAAATTATTGAGATTTGACAACAAAGGCAATGGAGGAACCGCTATAGATTCGGGAACTACTTTCACAGTCCTTAACGAAGAAATCTATGAGAAGGTTATCACTGGGTTTGCTTCTCAGATTCGATATAGAAGAGCTAGAGAAGTTGAAGCCAAGACTGGTGTGGGACTCTGTTACAATATCTCTGATATAGATAATGTTCTGTTGCCTAAGTTTGCATTCCATTTCAAGGGTGGCTCAGACATGGTGCTGCCTATTGCCAACTATTTCACTTATTTTGACAGTTTTGATTCCATCTGCTTGACAATGGTGAGCTCCAGAACTTTTAATTCAGAGGTTGATCATGGACCCGCTGTGGTCTTGGAAACTATCAACAACAGAATTTCTATATATTGTACGACAGAGAGAAAAATCGTTTAGGCTTCACTCAGCAAACCTGCAAGACCTTCCACTGAATCATGGGCATATTATATTTTCCTAGTTTATCATAATGTTCTTATGTGTTTTCAATAGAGTATTTGAATAACGTAGTTTGTACATGGAGAAAATATTATTAATGCCAATTTCTCCATTCACAGTACCCAACCAATGATTATTTTAACTTCTATGTATTATGGATTGTGGTTATTTTACACTACAATCTACCTACTCTGCCTATATGAGCTCTATGGAAGGATTTCATCTAAATGTTTTCTTATTCTAGTTTTATATGAGAATCAGTAAATGATTTGCTAGAGTTTGAATTAGCTTCCCAAAGATACTTAAGATAAATATGAACTAAAAATATTTTACTATTTATTTAAGTTTTGAATTTGGTTATTAAAGATATGAAATAAAAATATCTTATTATTTAATTAAGTTTTGTATTTGGTTATCATTTCATTAATTAATTGATTGATTGTGGATTGGTTTGTTTTATATTTTTGTATTTTTGGATGTGGTTCACCAAGGAGGCTAACCCAAGAGGGTCAAGAGGAATTGTCCATGTGACCTCTCAATAGAGAAGTGTTTTAATGAGGGAACTCAACCAATTGAACTGATCCTAAAGTCTTTTTCATATTTTTGTTATTAGTCCCTACCAAGGAAGGACTCTAGCATTCACAACCCTTCAAGAGGGGTCTAGCACGTCCTAGAAATGTGGAAGCTAAAAGTATATATATATATATAATGCCCCGTGAAGGGTTGCCAAATATCTTAGGGCTGGAGGTTGGATGGTTGGACCCATACCACATGGTTGCCTTGTTCTCATTTCTAAAATCGTTGGCGTACAAAGTATGTAGCCAACATTTTAAGGAGTAGTCTATCGAATCACATGAAAGCAATTCGTTTGACTATTTAGAAGTGGCAAGTTAACTCTCTGGTGGCATGTTGGTGAGACCAAAAAATCAAACAAAACCCAGAATTTTCCACCTTGGTTCTCCTTCAGCGTCCAAAACGTTTTTATAACCACTTATTTGGCACGTTCTTTAGCTCCATTTGAGGCAATTCTACATCAAGAAAAAGAGGCAAGAGTCGAGGAAGTATCAACGCATTAGAAAATGCATGGGTCAACATGTTCCGTGGCTTCATTCCAGGTGATTCTGCATCAGGAATAAGTGGCAGGAGTAGACCTTCGAACATATCTCAGTAGGTATCACAACACAATCTGTGTCAAAAATGTTGATTTTTTTTTTCTCAAGTTGAACTTAATTTGTTTGTGTTTTAGTGCAATATTTTATGTTATCAACAACTCCTCCACCATTTTGCATCTATTGTTATAAGATGAGAGAATTAAATGTCTTAATATATTGTTGTGTGTTGAGTATTAATCCAGTGAGAGCGTTAAGTTTTTGGTGTATACAAGCTCAAGGATTGAGATGAATCTATGATGAGTACACATAGGTAGAAAAAACAATCAATCAATCCTCGTGTAAAACTTGGTTATGCGTGCTCAAAATTTGGATGTACATGGGTTAAATTTATTTCTTCTCTACATAAAAGACTTCATGGGGAACAAAATTAAGCTTTTATATATTTTCCATATGGTCCATACTGAAGTAGAAGTAGTAATAAATGAAACAAACAACATTGTCTAACCATTCTTAGTTGGTTGGCCTTGATAGCCACACATTCAGGGTGGGAAAATTGTAGTATTTGGTTGACAAAGAAATTTAAAAAATTAAAGATAGAGTGAAGGCTTTGGTTAGTTGAATACTACAATTACCCCCACCGAATGTGGGGTTGTCAAGGCAAACCAACTAAGAATGGTTAGACAATGTCATTTTTTTCATTTATTGTTGCTTCTACTTCAACCTCGACCATACGAAAAAAAGTATAATAACTCAAATGTGTTCTCCCATGAAGTTTTTTATGCAGAAAGAGGAAATAAATTTAACCCATGTACATCCAAATTTTGACCGAGCATAACCAAGTTTTACATGAGAATTGATTGATTATTTTTAACTTATGTGTACTCAGCACAAATTCATCTCAATCATGGAGTTGTTATACACTCGAAATATAGTGCTCTCACTGGATTAATTCTCAACATATAACAACAAATTAAGCCACTTAATTCTCTCACCTTATAATAATAGATGTAGAATTGTGGAGGAGTTACAGACAACCTACAAATATTGCAATGAAACATTAAAAAAATAAGTTTATACGTCTACAAAGTTACAAAAATATTTAAAAAGTGCATTGGATAACTATTCACCCATATAAGTCTTGCTTATTGTTCTTTTTTTTTAATAGGATGTAATTGCATTAAAATTCATGAGAACTCCTTCCAATACAATATTCTTATGGGCCCAATACAAACAAATTGATGGACTAGATACTTGGTGAATGGTATATTATAGAAGGGCATATGTCACATTTATACATTCAATTAATTTATACATATAGATAAGATTCTTATGTGACACTAAGCAGACATTATACTTTCTCAAACTTCCCTCCTTTATGTGAAAATAATATTATTAAAAACTTCCCTCCTTTATACTTTCTCAAACTTCACCCAAGGAATCGATAAGAGATATCATCACCATTTTCTTGTCAGTGTTGTGTAGAAGGTGCATTATACATTGTTTATACAAAGCAGTTCATGTGGATTGTGCAGTTGTGGTGCAGGCCCATTAGAAGTTTGACCACGACACTTGTTAGATAATTTGGTTTGTCTAGCCACATAAAAGCCATCGCATGACACATTAATATCACAAACCACATGCCCAACTCCATCGAATTTTAAATATGAATGAATAGCTAAAAGGCATGTGTTAAATCATATGAAGTTGACAAATTTAAATATAAGTCTAAAATAAGCGTTGGTGAGTAGTTTGTCACATGTTACCAAAAAAGACCAAATTGTAAAGTGCACTTGAAAATACACATTTTGTCGAGCATCTAAAATTATCATCCTTTTATGGGTTTTGAGAGAATTATTGATCCAAATAAAAAACTGGAAGAAGCAATGATATCAAAGTTTAGAGACGAACCATATTGAAATGATTGATAACAGTGCTTGCTTTACTGAGTAGCTAGGTTTTGGTAATTAGCACATGTTTCTATGTTGTTGGGTGATGGTTGGGGTTTGTAACAGTTGATGTATCATTAAGAAGCATTGATGTGTTGAGATTACATCTAGGACTATTGATCAATGTCAAGCTTTCATAGTGTTATTGGTAGATGATATATGTTAGGGTTTGAAGTGCTTCTAATTTCATTATTGAACCAAGATTATGTCAGCAGTTATATGGCTATATGTTTGAAGTATTGTTGAACTAGGGTTATATAAATGAACAATTGATGATAGGTTCATGACTTGACATCTTAATGATTAGAGAAGATTATTAGCAAAAAACATAGAGAAGATAGAGTTGTTGAGGCTATCCACCTAGAATTTTGTGCAGAAGTAGATTTGTCTAATGCTATGGATTGATGTGCAAATTGAGCAGAGGTAGATTGTATTGTAGTTCTTTTATTTCATTTTCTTTTATTTTGATATTGAGCATGGGTTGATATAGTCTAAAAATTGTGAAATGTGGTCCGCTAGTTGATCAGGGTGGCAGGGTGGTGTAAGGTAGGAGAGTGGAGTCTCCTTCAGGTTGGAGCCCGAGAATACTTCAGGGTGACAGAGTGGTGCTAGGGAAGGTTAGAGCATACATAGGGCATTGGAGCACTCGTCCAATAGTATTTGGTAAATAGGGTGTTGGAGCATCCTTCAAGTTGGAGCTTGTAAACTAGGACGTTGAAGTGTCCTTTCGGTTGCTACTGGTAAACAGGGCATTGGAGCATTCTACAGGTTGAAGCTTGTAAACTAGGGGGTTCGAGCCTCCCTCAATTAGAGCTAGAAATATTAAGTTACATTTTATTGAAGACAAATATTAAGAAGCACTTGGTGGTTTTTGTCCCGGAGGATTTTCCACCTAAATTTTTTTTGTCCATTGTATTGATGTTTGCACATTATTGAATGATGTTGTTTATTGTTGATTTATGCTACATCTAAGTTAAAATATATTAATTGAAGAGAAATACATATTCACCCCCCTATCAGTATTTCCAACTCAATCATCTATGGAAACATACTAATCCATCAAACTTGATTAATCATTACCCATTGTTTAGGCAAGAGTGAGTTGGAAAAGAATTTACCAAAGATTCCTTAGACTATTTTCATAAGAAATTCTACTGTAATAGCCTTGGGTTATATTTCCATATAAAAGGGAAAAAATAAAACAAGTTCATGGGACAAGTATTCCAAGCTGAATGAAGGGGAAAAACATCACATTGGGGATCACTTGTGGTTAATTAATGCCTATGGAAATTGGAATTGGCATTGGAAAAATGCAAAAGGCAAAGAGAAATAAATGACAATTGATTCAAGAAAATAAAGGAAAAGGAAAGGAAGAGACATGAGCCATCAATGATAAAAAGGCACCAAAGAAATAGTTGACAACTTTTACACAACTTTTGATCAGTTTCAGGAATTGAACTCCAAGAGGAAGAGAGAGAACAAGCAAGGGACCAAGCAAGCAAGGAAATCAAGGGAGTGCAAGAGGAAGTTTGGAAAACAAGAAGGAAGGGCAGGAAATAGTTGTGGGTTTGCAGGTAACAATGTGCATGTGTGATTTAGCATGCGGGGATTTGAATGCATGGTACATTCATTTGATTATTTGGTTGTTTTTCTATCATTGGCATGAGATTTTCCTGGATTGACAGTGGTTTCAACATTGCCTTGACATTTCTTAAATAGCCATGATGTAGTGGATTCCTTATTGTGATTAAGCTTTGGATGGCTGGTAGACTTTGGATCCTAGTGAGGTGGTCTCAGGAAAATTCCCAAGGGTCGAGGGTGGAGATGGGGTTTCTCCTGGAACACTTGATGGATGGGTGGAGACAGGAAAATTCCTCTAGGTATGGTGAAGAAAGTCGGAGGCATCCAGGATTATTTGGTTTTGGTGATTTTTGGACTGTTTTATGTGAAATAATTGTGGTTGAAGGTTGAGGTGGTTTAGCCCCTGGAAGCCCTAGCTGGTTTTGTTTTAGTTTATCCCATGTGATCCCACATTCATGCTTGGAATATCTCACGAGGGTGATTAGGCTGAAAGAAATATTTGGTTCATCCCTAATCTATGGTTGGGTGGTACATGGAATTCCATGACTTGGTTGGCTTTATGCATATGTTATTATGTGTTATTTCTTATTAAGATATATGAGCACACGTATTGGTTATTGTGTCGATTTCATGGCTTTATTTTGGTTATAGGCATGGTTAAATGGTGTGCTCTCGTTATGGATCGTGTTCATGATTTGATAAGTTATTGAATGGTACATGAATGTATGAGCTAGCAAGTGTTTGATGCAGCTAGTTTGAGAGGGCATTAAGCCTTCTTGCTGATTCTCTTATGAAGTTAAGGAGATAGTGAACAATTATGCATTCATGACCTGTAGCTATTATGTTTATCATGTGTTTTTCAAAATGTTTATCATGTATTTGGCATGTTTGGGAAAGAAGTGAGCCTAAGTATTAGTCATGCATACTTTTGTTTGTTTTAAACTTGATTCTGGAAAGTTTTGGGCAATGGCCTATAGGCTAACCCTAAAAAAGTGGCACTGATTTCCAAGCCACATCCTCGGAACTGATAGATCTCAACTGCAACTGAAGGAAGGCCTGTGCGTGCAACTGGAGTTTTCCAACCGCATTCAAAACTTCACATGCATGCGTCTAGGATGTAGGGTCAGGAAAAAGTTAGTTCCAGCCTAGGGCAAGGTCATCAACAAATGTTGTTTGGTATCTAGGTGATGTGGTGCTCTTGGGATGTTGCAGTATGTTCCAGTTTGTAGGCCCCACTTCCACAACTAGAACTTGGATAATTGGGTCATGTCATAATAACTCTCAACTCATGTTTCCCCTGGAGAACTTGTAAAAGGGGGTAAATGTGGGGTGGGGTGTTATAGAGTGGTATCAGAGCGAGGTTACAACACTAGACCTCGGGGTGAAAGTAGGTTGTCATGCAGATTTATATGTTTGGCATGCATGCATGATGGTAAATTGATGTTAAATGCATTGTGTTCATATGAATGCCAGTCATTTTAAGGTTGTTGTTGTTACATGCAAGATAAATGCTATTTAATTAGTGCGACCATATGCACATGCATCAATATTCATGCATGATAGTTAATTTGTTGTTATATGCATTTTGGTCACATGCATGATGATTATTATCATTATCATTGCTCACACAACAGTTAAGTTCTTGATATTACACGTATCGTTCTAATCTAAACTGACTTGTGCAAATGTAATAGCCTCCCTTGAGATACGTTGAGGTATGATTTTGATTATGTCTTCTATTTGGTTTATCTAACATGGTATGTTGCAGGAAAATAGAAGACCAAGGATGAAGAGAAGAATATTTGAGTACAATTCATATGACTCTCCATACAGGCCGGAAGAGACATTGGTGGGATGGGAGAGATCACTTGAGCAACAGGGAGAGGGAAACTCTCCTAATCTAGAAGATACATTGAGAAGCTTGGAGGCATATATTATAAGTTTCAAAGCGTATAATAACAGGTGGATTGAAGCATAGGAAAGGCTTTTGAAAGCTCAAGAAAAGAAAGTTGAGTTCAATACATTCATTCTCTAAAGTCTTTCGTATTTGCAGAAACAGGGACAATTGGGAATTAGTCTTGAGGATCGATAAGAAGAAACGACTAATGGTGCAGATGGAAGCAGGTCTTAGAAAAGGTACAAGATGGATAGTTGTGATATAGTGAAGAGTGGTAGGCTCTTGGATACCCCTGAGAGGAGGGCTAACATGTCGATTTTATTCTAGT
Organism: Pinus taeda; assembly: GCA_000404065.3. Lineage (NCBI taxonomy): Eukaryota > Viridiplantae > Streptophyta > Pinopsida > Pinales > Pinaceae > Pinus > Pinus taeda. The sequence continues at coordinate 57,590 of APFE030222637.1, forward strand.
TCTACTTCCGAGAGACATCATCACCATCACTGCTAGCAATATTATAAGAAACTGAGAAGCGATACTTACTAGAGGAATTCAAGAAAGACAAGCCTCCTACTTTTGATGGTGAGCTGAATAAGTTAGAAGATACATAAGTATGACTGCATGGGATGAATTTGAAAGACTCTTGAAGAAGAAGTCTATGTTTGAGAGATATCTTGATGGAAATGCCTAAGAATTTTATGAGCTCGAGATTGGAAAGTAAAGGTCCAAAGGTTCATCAACTGACTGCCACTATCATTCAAAGATATGATTGAGCTTGATGAGCCTTAGTCATTAGAAAAAGTAATAAAAAAGTTGAAGTATTGTTATGAATAGTCAAAGTGCAAGCTTGAGTTCAAGCATGACTGGAAAGGTGATGAGAAGACTAAAGGAAAATGGCTCAAGAAGCGAGGAAGATCTCAAGATGCTGGTGAGAAGGAAAATATGGCCCCTCATAAGAAGTTTAATGCAATTGAGAATGGACGAGGGTCTCAGCCCGTAGATCAACAAAAAATAAAAGAAATGAGAGAGAAACATTGCAGTGTTGGACCTGTGGTGGAGATCATCGCAGGAAGGATTTCCCCTTGTATCAGAGTGGCGTGGCGGAAGCATGGTAGGCCTCAGATCTATAGTGCTAAGGAGGCATAGATAGTTGGGGATGTAGGCCTGGGCATTCCCTGGATCTATACATCAATGGATAACAAGAAGGCAAATCATCAAGCATCCATCATCAAGATGGAAGGTGGAACCAGAGAGAGAGAGTTCGTGGCATACCTCAATACATCTTGCAACAGAATAAGCTCATACTCTAGAACCAAGAAATAGAGCAAGTTAAAGTGCAGTGGAGGCACTTTGGGGTCGAGGAAGCTACATGGAAGATGGCTAATCAGATGTAGGAATTATAGCTAGTTTATGAGTATAGTTGAATTCGTTAAGGGAATTGGAATCCCTTAAGAGATGATATGTGCAGGTGTCCAGTTACAGGGCAACGTGTTGGGTAGAGCATGACATGGTAACTAGTATATTGTTATATTTATTAACACACTAACAATTGTGTGTTTATGGTAGTATGATGCAGGAATTGCATGGAAAAAGAGACTGTCATAGATCTTGAAGACAGCTTAGGCTAAGATTTTATTCATGAACCCTTAGAAGCATTGGGAACCATGGGGGTTGAGTCATGGTATCTGTTGAATGTTTTGTGCTTTTGGTGTTTTTTAATTTTTTGTGCTTGATTTTTTGTTTGATTGTGATAGGTGCATGATCATGGCACTTTGTTTGTGGTGTTGTATTGTTGTTTGGTTTTCTTTGTTTTCTTTCTTTCCTTCTTGTTCTTTCCTTTCATGTTTTGAGGGTCTTGGTAATTGGTTGGGGAAGGAGGAAAGTTAATGGAGCTTGGGGAGAGCTGAGTGAAACCAAACAGGTAATGTAAGACCTAGATGAAACCTGATGCATGAATAAACAACAACTGAAGGCAAGAATGTGACAACCAATTAGACTAGTTAGGTCCATTAGGGTAAATGGATAGTTACAGGATAGTTATGAGAAAGGTAATCATGAAAGTTAAAGTAAATGGGCTGAGGTAACAAATGCTTTGGCTAAGTTGGGAACCGTTGTTCTTAATATTGTGCATGTATTGCATGGATAAAGGAAGTTCTCTTAACCTTGACCTTATGAACATTGGTAATTGTGTTGTGATCATGATTTATATATATAATTATTTATTATATATATATATATTTTATATATATATATATAATATATATATATATATATATATATATATTTATATATATTATATATAAGTATATTATATTATTTATATATATAATATATATATATATATATATTCATGTCTGACAAGGTGCGTCAGTGATCATTCTTATGGAAGAGTGATTGGTTTATGTAGGTGAATGGCATGAAAAGGTTCCTCGTTTTATGAGGAATCAAGTGGGCGAGTAGCCCTAAAAGATCTATGAGGTTAGTATCATGTGGATATTATTATGATATTATGTGCTTATAACTATGCTTATGTTTATGTTATGGACAGGAAATGTAAGGATACATCAGCAGATGAAAGTAGTGTGATTTGCAACATGTTGGGACAAGCATAGGTAGTGGAAAGAGCCACAAACTCAGGACTTGGGTTGTGGATGCACATAGTAAGGCATGGGAAAGACACTAGAGGCAAGGTTTCCTAGTAGAGACAGTGTGGTCTCTAGATGTGATCTGAAATTTATCGAGGACAAAGAATTAAAGGTATTACAGACTCATGTGCATGGATGTGCCTATGTTACTTATGCAAGGGATCGATAAGATTGCTAGAATACATAGACATTGAGGCAATCAGAGAAAACATAATAATCAAACATGTAAACAAAAAAAGTTTAATAAGGAGTTCACCCAATGCTCCTGGGCTGGTCTCCTGGTCCAGCTTTTCAATGGTGGCCTCCCTATTATGTTTTCAAGGAAAGTTTTTACAACAGTGAGCTCAATTCGAGACTCAATAAATAGAATGAATTCAGTAGGAATAGAGTGCACAGACTCTCCTTACTGAAACTCGACCTTTGAGGGTCACAGTAGTATAACAAGCCTATGCCGAGGAGTTTGCTTGAACCTTGCAAGCCTTCAATGGAGTACATAGACTCTATGACTCTCTCTGGCTCTGTCTGGCTCAATGCTGCCTTCAAGTCAGCTCGGATTCTATTCTCTGTTTTCTACTATTAGCTTCTTGCGTCTCTGTGTGTGCCTCTTTGTGTTCTCTCTCTCTCCTTCTGTCAGGTCATGTCTTTAAAGCAAGTCTATTCTTTGACTACTCGTTTCCACTTCCCGGCCTTCCGGTTTCCTTACCTCTATCTGTTTGAATTCCTCTTCTCTGCGTCATCATCATTGGCTAAATCCTCACAGGGAGGTGGGCACCTGTTTCCCAACAAACTGGGTGTTAGATTCCCTGAATCATTTTTGAATGGTCGTTAATTCCAATTGCTTCAAGATCGCCCATGAATCATGAATCGTTTGCCAACTCATCATCCACGTTGGACTTCAAATCCCCTGTCATCTTGCTTTTTGACCTGTCGAATCCGATCAGTCATCGGGACGTATCTCCGTCGTTGATCTGGGCCCCCCAGATCCTACAATCGTCCTTCATATTGGGCGGACAAGTCACACGATGTTTTCCCATCCGATGCTGGCGATTTTCTCTCTCATCTGTCGGACGCGTGCCGCTCAATGTGTGGCATCAGGCAGGACTCAGTCAAAACTGCTTACCGCCTCGAGGCCTTCCAATATCCTGTCGGTTTGTGGAATCCCGCACTACGAAACCGAAACAATTAATTTTCCATTTTTCATAGCGATTTTAGGTCTGGGTGCTTCGGGGATTTCCTTCACTGAGGGGGACATTGTATCAGAAACCACCTCCATTTCTTGATTTGGCCTCCGGTTTTGCCAGTTTGCGCCAATGCGCATTACCATGGGCCAATGGTCTACACGCTCAACCGAGGGTCCTCGTTGCTCCGCTCTGGCCACAACTGCAACTGTTACAAGGATTCCTTCTGATAGCTTTGATCTTTTCTAGGACTTGAATCTTTTAGCATAATTTGAAACAATCATGAAAACTTAGAGAGTGTTCTAGGATCCAATTTGGATCACGACCTTCCCACTGAAAAAGCTTTTGGACCACCAAAAGTTGGTTTTCTTTTAAGCATCAATCAAGTGAGGGTATTGCTTCCTCGCTTACTCAATTTCTATCCATTTCGCACTTCTTGGTTTTGAACCTTTGAGTCCGATCCTAAGGTACTCAACATTCCCTCTGCATGTAGTTCTTACGTTCCTGTCCAGAACTGTATCTTCTTGCAACTCATTAAGATATTCAGGTAACAGATCATCAATAGAAGACAATTGACTCTTCTCTTCGGGATCTTCGATTAATGAAGGTTCAAATAGTCTCAAGTTGTCTACATTAACCACTGAGTAGATGTGCATGTAAGCTGGTAGATCAAGGTGAAAAGAATTCTCACAAATTTTCTCAAGTATCTTGAAAGGTCCATACTTTATTGGTTTTAGCTTCTTACCTTCACCTTGCATTCTGTCTTTGATAATATATAGCCAAACTTGATCACCAACTTGGAAACTATGCTCCATCCGATGCTTGTCATGCCTTGCCTTGTACTTGGCTTGGCTCTTTTCTAGTTGTTCCTATACTGCCTAGTGAGTCTCTTGGATTTGTTCAATGAACTTGGTTGCCTTGTCCATATCACTATGTCCATCAACTGCTATGTCTTTACCAAAGACAAAATCCAAGGGAGACCTTGGTGTGAAACCAAAACAGGTCTCGAAAGGAGATCTTTGGGTAGAAGAATGTTTAGCTCAGTTATAAGCATGTTGCACATAACATAAACGTTCATCCCAAAGTTCAAGATGCTTGTTGCAATAGCCTCTAAGCAACTGGATCACTATCCTGTTGACCACTTCTATTTGGCCATCTGTTTGCGGATGAAAAGTTGTGCTCTTATTCAGTCTATTGTCCATCAATTCCCACAAACTTGATCAAAATTTCCCAACAAGTCAGGTATCTCGATCAGATATTATGAAAGTGGGTAATCCAAAATGAACCCATACATGCCGAAAGAACAACTTTGCAGTTTGTTCAGTTGTAATCTGTTTGTTACAAGGTATTAAAATACACATTTTGTTGAACCTATCCGCAACAACATATAAATTGTCATGACCTTTCCTAGATTTAGGCAGTCCTCCAACAAAGTCCATGGAAACACTTTCCCAAGGATGAGAAGGAACTGGTAATGGAGTGTACAACTCTAGTTTTCTATTGTTGGGCTTGCTTTTTGCACACATGGTACATCCTCTTACATATCTAGAAACTATCTCATTCATTTTTTGCCAGTAACAAAATCTTTGCAGCTGTGCAACTGTTTTACTTACACCAAAGTGACATGATATTAGAGAAGTGTGTGCTTCTCAAATTATCTTTACTCTTTCAGTTTGTGGAATGCCTAACTTCCAAAATGATACAAGAGTTGGTCCTTAACATGATAATCCAATTCTTCTACTCGTTTTCCTTGTTAAAGTTGCATATACATCTTTAAAATCTATATCTTGAGCATATTGTTCAATGTAGCTCTCATGCAATACTAAATTATGCTTAAGTATAGTAGATGCATTTATAATTGGTCTAGATAACATATCTGCAACTTTATTGTCCATGCCCTTTTTATATCTGATGACTAAATGAAACTGTTGTAGAAAACCCATCCATCTATAGTGCCTTGATTGTTGCAACTTAGTTTGGGAGTGTAGATATTGAAGTGGTTGA
>APFE030222637.1:65322-88746 GCA_000404065.3 Pinus taeda
TTGAGCTTATGAGCTCTTACAATATATTCGATTCCATCTTTAACGAGTAGATACTTGTTCTCAGCTCTATAGAAAATAACTTTTCTATCATACAAGTAAGGACTTCCTAAAACAATTCCGCATATATCCAAAGGAACTATATCTAACTCAACCTCATCTACAGATGCTGACCCAAAAGGAAAATTTAGTTTACATTGTCTAGTCACTTGTAGCTTTGCTTTATCACATAGCCAACCTAATGGATATGGTTTCTTGTGAGGTGTGGTTAGTAATCCCATCTTCTTTACAATTGCTTCAGAAATTAAATTTACTTGTGAGCCACTATCAAACAAAGTATCAATCTTTTGATGATTGGAAATAACTCAAATATGAAAAAGCTCATGTCTTTTTCTCTCATTTTCTTCATTATCAATAGATTGTGCAAAATTACTAGTAGATGCTTAAGAATTTTTACCTTTTATACCTGTGGCTGTGATTGTTGCTTCATCTCCTGAGTCTGACCCCAAATCCTTTTGAATAGCTGCAACGTCTTCTTCTTCTTGCCCTTGAACTTCTTAGGTTTCAGCTCCGAATGCAGAATCCAACAGTGTTCATCATCATGCCCATCCTTCTTACAGTGAATGCATGAAGACTTGCTTTTCTGTATAGTGTATGTCTTCCTCTCTTTCCATTTCTGTTTTCTTTTCTCCTTATTTTTGCTTGCAGTGGGTTTGGATGATCCGCCAACTTCTGGGTTCCCATTCTTACCTCTAGCTTCGAGATGCATAGCCTGAACTGATACCTCATCTATGCTAGTGGGATTAAACATGAGGATAGTGTGCCTCATGTCGCTGTGTAGACCACCTATATACTTCAACAAAGTCTCAGTTGAGTCTAAAGAAATTCCTAGAATCAAAGCTCTTTTCCTAAATTCTTGGGTGTAACCTTGTACACTTTTCCCTTTTAGTTGTCGAAGAGTTTGCGAGCTCATCATGGCTTGCTGCATGTAATCTAGTGGATAGAATTTATTTTTAATTGCAGAAACAAATTCACTCCAGACAGAAAGAATCTTACCATGTTTCTTCATGTCAACTTGTTTCCTGCCTTCCCACCATACCAAGGCAATGCCTCCAAGGCGTAGGCTGGCCAGCTGAATCTTACTCTTATTTGAGTCAATGCTCTGCACTCTACAATAAACATCAATCTGTCTAACCCAATTATCCAGCTTTTCTACATTCAACTCTCCATCATATATTGGTAAATCAAATTTAACATCTAATTTAATCAAATATGTCTTCTTTTTATTTTCAAGGCTATTAGGAGGCGTGAGAAATTTTTCTTCTTTCCCTTCACCTTTAGAGTGGTCATGGAGGAGAGATTCTTCTACTCCTTTGTCTTGTTTGGAGCTTGATGAATCCTCATCTCTATGTTTCTTAAAGTCCCTATACATTTCCTCCACCATGGATGTCAGGGTCATAAAACTATCCATGAACTAAGGGTTTGATTCCAAGGGATTTTCTTCTGACATTTTCCTCTTAGAATAGATTCTTCCAATTTCTGGGTTAGTTTTAGCCAATTCTCCTTGTCCTAATTTAAGCTTTGATATAGTTAGCATTCAACAACAAAATCCAGCACAAGCTTGTCTAACCTCAGTAACCTAGAGCTCTGATACCACTTGATCTGGAATTTATCCAGGACAAAGAATTAAACGTATTACAGATTCATGTGCATGGATGTGCTTATGTTACTTCTGCAATGGATCGATAAGATTGCTAGAATACATAGACACTGAGGCAATTAGAGAAAACATAACCGTCAAACATGTAAATAAAAGAAGTTTAATAAGCAGTTCACCCAATGCACCTGGGCTACGTCTCTTGGTCCAACCTTTCAATGGTGCCATTCGAGACTCACTAAACAGAATGAAGTCAGTAGGAATGGAGTGCATAGGCTCTCCTTACTGAAACTCGACCTCTGAGGGTCACAGTAGTATCACAGTGCTCTGTTGAGGAGTTTGCTTAAACCTCTCAAGCCTTCAATGGAGTACACAGACTCTCTGACTCTCTCTGGCTCTGTCTGGCTTGATGTTGCCTTCAGGCCAGCTCGACTTCTACTCTTTGTTTTCTGCTATTAGCTTTTTGTGTCTCTATGTGTGCCTCTTTGTGTTCTCTCTCTCCTTCTGTCAGGTCATGGCTTTAAAGCCAGTCTATTCTTTGACTGCTCATTTCCGCTTCCTGACCTTCTGGTTTCCTTACCTCTGCCCGTTCGAATTCCTTTACTCTGCATCATCATCACTAGGTAACGCCTCGCAAGGAGGTGGCCACCTGTTTCCCAACGAATTGGGTGTCAGATTCCTTGAATCATTTTTGAATGGCATTAATTCCATTTTCTTCAAGATCGCCCGCGAATCATGAATCATTTGCCAACTCATCATCCACGTCGGACTTCAAATCCCCTGTCATCTTGCTTTTTGACCTGTCAAATCTGGTCAGTCATCGGGACGTATCTCCGTTGTTGATCTGGGCCCCCCAGATCCTACACTCATCCTTCATATTAGGCAGACAAGTCACACGATGTTTACCCGTCCGATGCGGGCGGTTTTCTCTCTCATCTGCCGGACACGTGTCGCTCGATGTGTGGCATCAGGCAAGACTCAGTCAAAACTGCTTACCACTCGAGGCCTTCCGATATCCTGTCGGTTTGTGGAATCCCGCGCTACGGAACAGAAACAGTTACTCTTCCATTTTTCATAGTGATTTCAGGTTCGAGAGCTTCAGGACTTTCCTTCACTGAGGGGGGCGTCATATCAGAAACCACCGCTGTTTCTTGATTTGGCCTCTGGTTTTGCCAGTTTGCACCAGTGCCCGTTACCATAGGACAACGGTCTGTGCGCTCAACCGAGGGTCCTTGTTGCTCCGCTCTGGCCACAACTGCAACTGTTACGAGGATTCCTTCTGATAGCTTTGATCTTTTCTAGGACTTGAATCTTTTAGCATAATTTGAAACAGTCATGAAAACTTAGAGAGTGTTCTAGGATCCAATTCAAATCAAGATGTGCAGTACTACTATTGTGTACATGTTGTATTGTTTCATGTGTATTGTGTAGTCGTTGTATTGTGACATGTTTATTCATTGTGTGTATTGTGTGTACATGTATGTGTTGTGTTATACACGGTGTGTATGTGTACATGTGGTGAAGATGATTCGTTCTCGGGATCCATAGAGACTATGGGTGGGGACAAGATATCTGGAGCCCTGTAGTAGCTTGAGTTTCATGGAGGTTGTGGGTTGGAGCCCTATAATAGATTGGGTTCCTTAGAGGCTGTGCGCTGAGATAGTAGTCCCTGGAGCCCTGCATAGCTTGGGAAGAGACCAATCTTGAGATCTTGATACTAAGGGTAGAGGCGGTATAGTCTTTGGATACCCTTGTTGCTAATACTAAGGGTAGAGGTGGTATAGTCTTTGGATACCCTTGATTGTGATATTGAGAGTAGAGGTGGTATAGTCTTTGAATAACCTTGTTATTGATATTGAGGGTGGAGAAAATATAATCTTTGAATACCCTTGTTGTTGATATTGAGGGTACAAGTGGTATAGTCTATGGATGCCCTTGTTGTTGATATTGCATATGGAAGAGAAGAGAAGGCACTGGGTGCTTGTCAGGTTTGTGAAACCGATCCAGTGTGTGTAGGGAAAGGAAAAAGAACAAAGGGAGAAGAAAAAAACCATTTGAAAGATAAGTATTAGTATTTTATTTCAGTTTTTAATTTTGAAATTATGAACATATTCTAGAATTCTGATTTATGATGGTTGAGTTTTGATCTAACTAGATGTGATATGTTTATACATGATGACTTGATGAAGGAGCTAATTTGACTTGTTGCAACATGAATTAGACAAAATTTCAAGTGTCACATTATTGATGAGCTATCAATGAGGTATGATTTAAATTTATTATAATTCCTTTTGAATCTAACGGAAATTATGTGCTTGGTATAAGAAAGCATTGAAATGCTCGGTTGGGTGGTTGGAACTGGCTGCGAGAGAATTAGAAGTAACAACAAAAGGAATTGGAGCATGCAACGATATGATGGTAAAGCACTTTAGGAACAAGGTCATTGTGGGACACTAGTACCCAATAATGTCCATTGATTGCCATAAGCATGTTATGACTAGTATGATGGTTTTGAGGTAGGGATATGCCTTGGTTTTTGGACCTTCTGATGCGAGGAAAACTTACCAAGGGATGGATCGCTCGAGGGGTTGGGAAGTAGAGAAGGAGATGTCTGGGAACTTGGAAGATGAGTGACTGCACTGAAGGGGGTGACTGGATTGCCCAAGACACTGGGAAGTAATGAAAGGCAGGCTGGGAAATAATTTTTTTTCGTCAACAACATTGTTGGTTGGGATCAAAAACACATTTGGTTTGTGCCTGAAAGCAATGGGTCAGTAACTATTCACTGAGAAAACAAGTATCACAAGGATTATAGCACTAGAAAGGAGCTAGATTGTATCGAAAGGATTGTACCACAAGGAGCTTGTACAATTCATGAAGGGTGTTGTTCTAGGGCTTTTGGGTAACAACAAGGTAGAGGATAGTATTTTGTACTAAAGATCAACTATGGTACATGGAGTGGAGATCAATCAAAGCATTGTTGAGACATTGTTGCACTTGGAGTCCCTTAATATGATGGTTCAAACTCATGGAAGCAAGTTTTGGAAGGCATATCATGTAAAGACATAGGTAATGGTGTTAAGAATAAGTGTTTTAGAGATTAATCATGAAAATAATGTCAAAGGTAAGGTTTTTAGTTGTCAAGATAGAAAATACAAGGTGGAAGGGGAGGAAAATAATGAAAGAGAAAGGGAATAATGATAATCATTAAAGCTCATGATAAGAAATGATAATGCTAAATTTTGGAAAATAAGGTGAGCATCTGGGTTGAAAATGTACGTAAATATCCTCAAGCTAACTCAAGGATGGTGTTAGATAAGAAAAACCTTAACCAAGGATACGGGTCTTGGTAGGAAGGATTTGCCATGAGAAACCATAAAGAAAAGAAAAGGTAGAAGCCAAACTACGTTAAACTTAGCATTAAAAATCAATAATTATATAAATAAATATAAAAATGAATATAATTTACCCTAATAACTTTCATTTTTAAAGTTTATCTGATATAAAGAAGAAATGGTTTGCTTTCATTTTTTAAGTCTCCTTAACTTAAAAGAATATTTTTTTTTAAAAGAAGATTTTGATTCCATGTCTATCGTCTAAATTTTGTCAATGTGATTGTGGGAAGTCCCTAGATTGGAAGGTGCAAATGCAACTGCACTGTTAAAGTGTAAACCTCTGATGTGTAAATTTTTGGATTAAATTTTAAAAACAATCTCATTTTCTTTTAAGTGGCAATCTACTTTTTCATGGGTTTGCCAAACTATTTACACTGTAATATATGTTTAGGTGTATTTATAACGTTGGATTATCGCCATAAAAAAATTGCAAGTACAAGTGATAGCAACACTAATAAAACTATTTAAAAATTGATTCTAAACACTAAAACTCTAAAAACTAAAACTAATAATAAAATTTATTTTCATATTACTTATATCCTCTTACACTACTAACTATTATATCCTCTTACACTACTAACTACTATACTTACAACTACAACTACAACTAGCTCTCTAGAAACTTTGGTAATTCACAACGAAAGGATTTCAAAATCTAATATAATGCTAAAGTTATAATTGAGATTGCAAAATTCATCTTCAGTGGTGAGCACATAAAGAGCCAACATGGATTACACATAGTAGTTTGTGGACTAATAAATAAGCAACTTAGTTTGTGGATTATACATGATGCAGTAGGAGAATTATTTAATACTTGGATTGTACATTAATTATGCTAAATTAAATTAATATTTTTTACTGGACTAATTAGTGTTATGAGGGATGTTACTGGCGGTCATGTCTTTTGTTTATGAATGACGTATTTAATATTACAATTAAAAAAAAGGAGGGTACAATTAATTATTTAAACCTATTTTGTTAATTTTAAATTTGAATATATAATTAATTCAAACACATTTTCTCGATTTTCACATTTATTAATATTTTTTATTATCCTTCCCGGAGGGCAGTATAACGCATTCAAAAATGCGTTAAACGTGAAATAGTTCCGCTTTGACCCAAAAAAAAATACAAATTTGTAAAATTAACTTTATTTAAAAATATATATATTTTATTAATTATATGAATTTTGATTTTTTGAATGATGATTGATTCAGTTGCATTTGTTTTTATTATGTAATTATGATTGAGATATAACCATCATATAATCACCTCACATAATCAGTGTTCAACGAATTAAATTTCAATTAGGATAGTGTTTGAATCTTAAAAATATTTGACAAGTCAAGACCATCCCCTTATACTCTGCAAACACACAATCAGAAACATTTGAGATCATATTTTTCAAATATTAAAAAAAAATCAAACAACAATAAAAATTATATAATATTTAATTTATAAAATGATAAATGAAAAGACAATATGCTAATTATTATTTACTTACTGTTTAATAGTTATTTTATCTAATTATACTGGATCTGCCGTGCTCATTCAGATTCCATATTAAAAAGTAATCATCTTATGAACTCGTTGAGTGAGTGATGAAAGGCAAAACCCACCCATCTTTAATTTTGAAGTTTAATTAAGTTGTTACTTTACCTTAATTAATTTGGATTATATTTTCACATATCTCTCTTGGAAGTCAGGCAAAACCCACCAATTTTTATTTTTGAAGTTTAATTAAGTTGTTATTTTACCTTAATTAATTTGGATAATATTTTCACATATCTCTCTTAGAAGTCAAGAAGCGGAAATTGTTTTAAAGAGTGTTTTCCACTTAAATTTGGTCAAAACATTCTGGAGGAATTTTTACTAAGGAGTACATATTTTTTTATCATAAGTTTCGTAGAAACTTTGTAGTAGAATTTTGACAAGTGAGTGCATATATTTTTCTTAAATTTCGTAGAAACTTTGTAGAAAACATTTGGAGCTTCACAACGGACAATTTGTTTTTGAGTTATTTTAATCATATTGTTTTAAGACCTAAATTTCGTAGAAACTTTGTAGAAAGCATTTGGACCTTCATAATTTGTTTTACAAGAACTTAATAAGTGGACAAATTGTTTTTGAGTTATTCTAATCATATTGTTTTATGACCCTATTTCTATTTAGGGATAGAAACAAAATTGGCATTAAAGTATCTCTTAAATATTATCATGGCATGAATTCTGGTTAAGATTTCTTAATTGAATTTTTAATGGCCTTTTTTCTATTTTCCTAATGATGCAGGAGCATCTGGACACCTCAATGAAAGAAAAATAGAGAAAAAGGACAACTGGACAGCCACATGGACAGCCAGGCCAATCTTGAACAAGATTCGGTTAATAAACTAATTCTAGTTAAAAATCAGTTAAAATTGAATGTATCTGAATGTATGTGTAATAAGAACTGAAGGATTCATGAGAGAATGGGGAGGAAAAAGGAAGAAGAAGAGAAAACCATGTGTGTGAGAGAAGGAAAAATGTAATTGTCGGAGAAATCTTGATTAAGGCTGAGATGCCTTAAATCTGTAATCTAAGTTTGTACATAATAAAGAGTGTTTTATGTGAACTTGTGTCTCTATATGTTTTTGTTGTTTTTCGGTTTTCTTTTCAGCAAAAAATGAAAATATGAATGCCACAGAACAAGGATGTTAGTTTGCAGGATTTTCGATACAGTTTTGTGAAGGATTGAGCGCTGAAATCCTCGTGTTCGTTTCCTCTAAAGAATCCCGTGGCCATAAACCCTTTGTCGCCCGTCTCTCGGGGTTTCATTCGAAGGATTTCAATCCTCCGAAGCCTGCAATCCGCCAGTCAGTACGACATCAGGAGAGCTAAAACCATCAACGACAGCAATATCAGCCAGGTGAGATGCTTCCATTCTCCAGTCGGAGCGTTCGGCTGTAGTGCAGGTTCCCAGTTGTTAGCGGAATATGCAGTCGTAGAGGATGAGAGGCATGCGTCTTGGGCGTCAGGTGGTCGAGACGCCTCGGATTCAGAACACGACGACTATGATAAAAAGGTCGGAGCCAAAAAGAAAGTCAGCGGTGACGATGAAGGGATTGATGTTGCGAAGCTTGGAATTGATGAAGAAATTATTTATTCTCTCGCCAGGCGCGGTATTACTAGATTGTTCCCCATTCAGAAAGCAGTGTTGGAACCAGCAATGCAAGGTCGTGACATGATTGGTCGTGCGAGGACCGGAAATTTGCGAAGGGTTTCGTGGGATCCGTCGTCCACGGGAATTGAAATGCGTTCAGATGAATGCAAGCTGACCATGGCACGAATGGTCTTGACGATGACTGTGTCGAATTTATCAGGTAACACTGAAACCAATCATGGCACAACGTGTTGTTTGAATGATGCAGTTGAAAACGAAAGTAGAGGTGCCGGGATAGAAGAGGCAGAAAAAGGAGAACAAGTAAAATCGATGCTAGATTGAAAAGGAGAACAAGTAAAATCGATGCTAGATTGAGAAGGTCGATATCCGATGGATAAAAGTGGCAACAAGAATCCGCAACTGAAGAATATGAATGAATCCTTGGCCCAGAAGTAAAATTGAGGCTGTGAGAAGTTTCTGAGGCTGTAAGGCTTTATGGGCCCATAACCCACAGGTCCCAAGATCAGGCTTGTAAAAATTTTGAAAATGAAGAGACCCCAAAATTCGTTTTCATCAAAGTGGTATCAAAGCGGGAAAAGATTTCCTGCGGAGAAGAGTTTTTTTTTCATTCGAAGAAAGAAGAGGTACGAAGAAAGAAGAGGTACAGTTTGTTGAAGATTTGTAAGCTTGTAGTTTTTTAAATTTATTTTGTGAAGGTGAGAAGATTGCAGCAAACCTGGAGCAGAAGTGCTCAATTGGTTCGAGAGGAGAGAACCGTGGAGATGCCGAGAGGACTAAGCTCAGTAGAGAAGCTTGGTAGGGCATCTGGTAGCAGGGAGGACTTGTTATGGCAGAAGTTTGGTTGCAACTCACAAAAGGCAGTTCCACTGAAGAAGTGAAACAGTGGGTAGAATTGCTAATGACAAGAAAACGCATATGACCAGGAGGTCATAATTTTTGTACCTCGGAAGCATATGACCAGGAGGTCATAATTTTTGTACCTTGGGAGTCTGATGCAGGAGCATCTGGACACCTCAATGAAAGAAAATTAGAGAAAAAGGACAGGTGGACAGCCACATGGACAGCCAGGCCAATCTTGAACAAGATTCGGTTAATAAACTAATTCTAGTTAAAAATCAGTTAAAACTGAATGTATCTGAATGTATGTGTAATAAGAACTGAAGGATTCATGATAGAATGGGGAGGAAAAAGGAAGAAGAAGAGAAAACCCTGTGTGTGAGAGAAGGAAAAATGTAATTGTCAGAGAAATCTTGATTAAGGCTGAGATACCTTAAAACTGTAATCTAAGTTTGTACATAATAAAGAGTGTTTTATGTGAACTTGTGTCTCTATATGTTTTTGTTGTTTTTCGGTTTTCTTTTCAGCAGAAAATGAAAATATGAATGCCACAGAACAGGGATGTTAGTTTGCAAGATTTTCGATACAGTTTTGTGAAGGATTGAGCGCTGAAATCCTCATGTTCGTTTCCTCTAAAGAATCTTGTGGCCATAAACCCTTTGTCGCCTGTCTCTCGGGGTTTCACTCGAAGGATTTCAATCCTCCGAATCCTGCAATCCGCCAGTTAGTACGACATCAGGAGAGCTAAAACAATCAACGGCGGCAATATCAGCCAGGTGAGATGCTTCCATTCTCCAGTCGGAGTGTTCGGCTGTAGTGTGGGTTCCCAGTTGTTAGCAGAATATGCAGTCGCAGAGGATGAGAGGCACGCGTCTTGGGCGTCAGGTGGTTGAGACGCATCGGATTCAGAATACGGCGACTATGATAAAAAGGTCGGAGCCAAAAAGAAAGTCAGCGGTGACGATGAAGGGATTGATGTTGCGAAGCTCGGAATTGATGAAGAAATTATTTATTCTCTCGCCAGGCGCGGTATTACTAGATTGTTCCCCATTCAGAAAGCAGTGTTGGAACCAGCAATGCAAGGTCGTGACATGATTGGTCGTGCGAGGACCGGAACTTTGCGAAGGGTTTCGTGGGATCCGTCGTCCACGGGAATTGAAATGCGTTCAGATGAATGCAAGCTGACCATGGCACGAATGGTCTCGACGATGACTGTGTCGAATTTATCAGGTAACGCTGAAACCAATCATGGCACAACGTGTTGTTTGAATGATGCAGTTGAAAACGAAAGTAGAGGTGCCGGGATAGAAGAGGCAGAAAAAGGAGAACAAGTAAAATCGATGCTAGATTGAAAAGGAGAACAAGTAAAATCAATGCTAGATTGAGAAGGCCGATATCCGATGGATAAAAGTGGCAACAAGAATCCACAACTGAAGAATATGAATGACTCCTTGGCCCATAAGTAAAATTGAGGCTGTGAGAAGTTTCTGAGGCTGTAAGGCTTTATGGGCCCATAACCCACAGGTCCCAAGATCAGGCTTGTAAAAATTTTGAAAATGAAGAGACCCCAGAATTCGTTTTCATCACCTAACCTCTTTCTTATTTAACAAGACATTTAATAAAAATCTTGTGAAGATGCATTATATTTAACACATCAATTTCAACTTAATTGGCTGAAGTGAACTATACCTACTATACCTAGGAATCGAGATTCATTGCTAGTTAGATGAGACCTTCATATGTTTGTGGCACATTATTTATTACAATAAATAAGAGCAGTCCCTGAAGACTACTTAGTGAGTTATGACAAGCCAGTGCGATTTAATACTATCACTATTTCCCCATACGAAATTGAATTATTTGTGCCCCTTCATAAAAATATGTAGAATGAAATTTGAATGCTCATGAAAGAAACACCAATAAATATTATTATTATTTATTTTTAAATATTATTTTATGTCATTGTTTGAACTGTTTGATTTTAAATTGTTTGATTTCACAATTTTTAAAACAAAAATGACTTTAAATTTAATATTAATATGTAGATGACAAATAATCTTTTAAATGGTAATTTAAGTAATGCAAATTGTGATTTCAAAGATTTTCTATTTATCAAATTTTAATAAATAGAATGTTATGTAGTAACAAGAAAGTGTTTTTCTTTTTCCTTAATTATATAAGGTAATTTAAATTAGACCATTATTAAACAATGTTATTAAATTAAGCAATTAAATAAATATGTTGTATACAAAAAGTGTATGGTATGTTGTATGTTGAATATTTATATATTTATATATTTTTCAATTATTTATGGGAATATTAGTACATTTTAATTAAAAAACAATTATAACAAACACAATGTTCTATGTATTCAAATGATAAATATTTTACTGCACAATTTTAAGTTATTGCTAGGTGGTATATGAGTAGCAGACAAACATTCTCATTCATTATTATTCAAAACAATTCAAGTTTCCACTACCATGGATTTATTTTCCGCCAATACAATATAAGTTTGTATTTCATTGCTAAGCATGAGCCAAAAGATACATTTTACAAAACATAGTAACTAGATAAATGGATGACAATGCCCTCCAATTCTTCCCTACAATAATTTAGTAAGAAACTTTCATCACAAAATAAAATGAACAAATATGATATTAAAGTTTACAAAAAAAATCATCTAGAAATAAAGTCTATATTATCTCTAAGTAGTAAGAGATAATGCAATCATGAATTATCTTACTATATTAATTGTTTTTTTTTTCAATATCAGGTTGTATGTCTTTATTGTTTTTTACTCTAATTTAACTATATGTAAACTAAGCGAGAGTATAATGCAATCATGAATTATCTTACTATATTAATTGTTTTTTTTTCAATATCAAGTTGTATGTATTTATTGTTTTTTACTCTAATTTAATTATATTTAAACTAAGAGAGAGTAGCTACTCTGTATCCCTTGTTCAAATGTAGCAACTAGTTCATATTTTTCAAATTTTAATAATTAAACTAAACGGCAAGGAGTACTAGCTATACGACTTCGTTTATTTCAAAATTTGTTTTATACAATTACTTAGAGATATTTTGATCACAATTACAAATAAAAATAATTTTGACATTTGCAAAATTTTCCATCCTAATTGGTGACTAGAACCGTTCTTGAAAAAAAATTGTAATACCATGAAATACTTAAATTTCAGTTGAAAAAAAAATTAAATTTCAAAATTAAAGCAGTTAATTTTAATTTTAAAACAATGGGAAAAAAGTTGCATGGGAACAAGTCCTTGCTTTAAGCACAAGATTAGAAGGCTCTGCAAATTACTTGTGAGAGAGTTAGAGCTACTAAGAGGAATAATATTACTAATACGCTCCTAGATTATGTCAAGAAGTTGTTCCATTATAATTTATTTAATTATACACTATAGTATTTTAATATTATGCACGAGCTGCACATTACCATGATAATTTATAGTATTAGAAGAGGCTAGTGATTACAATAGTAATAGTATACTCTAGGCTCATGCTTAACTGACCCTACATAATAAGCGTATGTCTAAATACTAGGATTTTCATAGAGTCTTAATTATTTACTACCACTATTTCATGTTGTAACTAGTATAATTTAATGACGTAGAAATCTACGCGGTGTATTACAATTGTGAAATCAATGGAGTTCAAAGTATTTTGAACAAAAATTGACATTATGGGATAGAGTTAAAAATAAGTTTATCGATTTCTGCTTTTCCAAGGTTTTTTTCATTCTCCATAAAGTTAAGTAAATTTAAAAAAAAATCCTCTATGTTCAACTTTAAAGTATTGTTCGACACCCATTTTTTATACTTATTAATATGGTTCGAAGAATGTTTTGTAGTAAGAGGTAATGTCTATAATTTGTTGAAGTTGTTTTCCTAAAATTTAAATAATAATATGAATAACTGTAAAAACATACCTATAAAGATTTAAATTTTATAGATTGAATGTATACAATTTGTTTTTAGAGAATTTAGAAAATAATATAAATAATGGATAAAACTTACACATGAAAATTTCATTTAGCAATGTATGCGGAAAGTAGTAATTTGTGAGCTTTTTGCCTTAAAAGAAGTTATTGTTTGTTTATTTGGGATGAAAGAATGAACTATTTCATATATTCTTGGATTTCAAATCAAACACATTACTATTGATTTCTTATTTTTTAGTCACAAACTTAGTTCCTAGTTTCAGCATCACAGTGATAGAATTAAATAGTTTCAGTCTTTTAATGGTTTTGGTTCCACTGTGAATTGATTAAGCAACGATAGAGAGTTCCAACAAGAGTATTATTGAAATTGAAGTAGTGGGAGTATGAAGAAGATCTCTTTCCTAATAGCTTTACAGAGTTAAAGGAGCTTTATAGAGTTAAAGGGTATTAAAGGAAATCTACATAGGAGAGGAGCAGAGAGTTCCAGCTTTAGATATGGTACTAAAAACTACTCTTGCTGGCTGACATAACTACCTGGGAAGAATTTCAACTGGCTATGATGCACTAATTTTTCCACTCTCCGGAATTTGAATGCCAGTATATCAACAACCAAGGGATCAACTATCAAGCTCACAAAGGTTCAGAGGCATATTTTGGGTTGAAAACACAGGACAAAGCAACCATATTCATGTCCCCATATCAAACCATATTCCTCAGCATTAGACACCATGAATGGCATTCCAACAGACACCATCTCGCATGCACAGTGCCATCTAGCCCTATTCTAGTTTTATAGTTCTATATTCATGTTTCCAAGATTATAAGGTAGCATTTAATATTTATGAACTAATGCTAGCATTAGTTTCACGGTAGAACATGCTAATGAAATAGATGGAATATTGTATGAAGAATATCATGGTATAGTCTCTTCGCCTCGAGAAGAGGCCAAATAAAATGATAAATTATCTCATTGGTCCTTAGAAATCGCTATGATAATTTGATAGGTTGCATGATGTGTGGTAAATGGCAAGGACTAAAAACCTTAGCTTAAATCTCACATGAACTAATGCTAACTAAAAATTTTGATTACTATAGTCCCATGCGGCAGACGACAAGGACTAACAAGATCGCAAGGTCACTATGAAATGGATGGGTGGATAAGAAATCTTAATTGCTTATGTTAAAACAATATGGATATTTTGATACTTTCATATATTAATATTTCACTTTCAATCTAATTCTATTTTTTTTCAAATATATAATAATATAATGAAATCATTTTTAAATATATAGTAATACAAATATATTTGAATGAGAATAATTAGAATTTTCAAAAATTTTGATATCTTAGTAGATTCATGTTTTAATTTATTCTTTGTTGAGGCCAACTCGCATTGATTATTCTTCTTCCTATATCTTACAACATCATTCTATGGAATAGATCACATTAATTGTAAACACCTGACAAGTTTTGTATTAAACAACAATAACATCCAGTGATAATATTTAACTAATGAAAATATATTAATGAAAATGTTTTAATAAAAAAATAATTTATTTAATAGTCAATATGGACATCATAGTCAAGAATAATGAACATACCACATTGAATCTTTGGCTTTATATTATAAACCCAAGGGATTATTAATATTATAAATCTAACATACTAATATTATAAAGCCAATGGATTATAAACCCAACAAAATAATATTAAACCCAATGGTTTAATAAACTCAAGGGATTAATATTATAAAGCCAAGGGATTGTTATTATGATAAACCTGAGGGATTAATATTAAAAACATAAGGGATTAATATTATTACAAACTTAAGGATTTATATAAAAAACCCCAAGGGATTATTAATATTGCAAACTCAAGGGATTAATAAATCATAAGGATAAAAATTATAAGCTCAAAGGATTAATATTATAAGTTAAAGGGATTAATAATCCCAAGGGATTTTTTCCCCTCCAGGAAAAATCATAATTTCCATTATGATAAAACATGAAAATTACATGTATGGTTCATAGATAACTAGACAAAAAGTGTTGATTTTACATATCACCGCATCTATTCAAGACATCCAAACAATAACAAAAAAATAATTACATCATTACAATAAGGATAATAGTGTTATCTGTACTTAGTCCAATAGGAGTGAGTGTTGTATGCTATTAGAAAGAGGTGGTAGATGAACAGTGACAGTGGTATTGATGTGCCAAAAATGATTTGTTGTAGTGGCTACAACCACCCTCCAAAATTTTTCCTTAGCCCGTTTTGGAGCCTCCCTACCAACCTTTCACAACACCTTGTCTTGCTTTGTCAAGTACACAAGCTTCAATGTTTTCTTGCACAAAGGCAGCATGTTGATCATAGCTTGATGCATTCCCCTCACAGGTTGTTCGCCCGGACTTGGTCCAGTTGCAGGCTAAGCAACTTCCCCAATAAAATTGCGCATTTCTAGAGGAAAACCAGCCTTCCCTCCAGAAATTGCGCAATTCTGTCTGGCATGCTACTGGGCTCTAGAATTGCGCAATTCTGCGAACCAACACTCCCAGCAGGAATTGCGCAAATTTCCCCAATAGGGCTACTCAACCCAAAATTTGCGCAAATCTAGGTAGTAGTCAGCTTCTCTGCCCAGAAATTGCACAAAACTCCTAGGCAGTCAGCCTAACTCCTAGCTAGAAGTGTGAATTTTTCTCAAGTAGTTGAGCAGTTTCATGCATGAGCAGTCCAGTTGACCAGTTCCACCCGGGACCAAGGAAACTTGACTTGCATGCATGCATGGCTTGCTTTTTCTTGGAATAGCAAAAGGAAACATGTGAAAGGCATCCCATGATTCAGGGAGCTATTTTTAGCAGTCGGGGGTTACATGCAAAGTTGTTTTAGAAACTTCCCTCCAAGTGTCACTTTTTCCTAGATTTGTGGCATGCGCATCATGAGCTCAAACTTATTTATTTGACACATCAGAGCTCATTATTTCACATCGATCTTGGAGCTTTGACATCCCACAGCACATCCAGGACTCTTTGACACATTCAACTCATCTATTCACATGTAAGTGGCCTCAACTTGTATTTTTTAGCATTGCTGTCGCTTTTTGTGTATTCGCTTGTGTGAGTGTTTTTTGGTTGATTTGTTTGAATGCTTGTTGTCGTTTACATGTATACTAGCTTGTCCTAGATCTATTTCAATTTTTGTTGCTATCTCATTGTTGTCACATGCATGAAACTATTTTGCACGAACATTTGCCGAACCGGCAAATCACTTCACCCACATGCATGTTAATCTGTTTGTTGAATCTTCAATTCATGTTTTGCATTTACGATCAATCACTTCTGCTTTCAATTAGTGTCGCCATGCATTCATTGTCTTATTTTCTTTCAGTTGCCCGTCGATGAGTCGGGCCAACCTTAGGCCAAACTCTGCCTTCACTGAGACTACATTAGGTAATCTGGGGAAGGAAGGCTCTGCCTTCCTCTCCAGAAATGTGCATTTATGGCTAACACTATCCTCCAGGACTGTTTTGTGCATTTCTAAGGGGCAGTGGTTGTTGGCCCAAAAAATTGCGCAATGCAATCCCTGAGCCTACAATCTCTCCCAGTTGGAATTGCGCATTACGCAATCCCAATAGCCAACAGCCAGTATGGATTGCACATTGCACAAATCTAGTAGCTAGTCTTGCCTCCCAAATAGCCCAGACTGCCTTTTGCGCAATTCTGGCAACCAGTCACCCAGCCTCCCAAAATAAATTACGCAATATTGCCCATCGATTTCCCAGGTATGTTCTGTGTCATTCCCCAAAGTTTCTTTGTTTCCATTGACAGATTTCTTGCCATGCTTGTTGCTTGTCTCCATATCTTTCAGGTGTTCATCTATCTCAATGGCTTCTAAGAGAACATGATCATAAGACACTAATGGAAATGCATCTGGAGCAGTAGTTGAGCAAGTGTCCTCTAGTCATCGATTTATGAAGATACAAATTTGTATCTAGACAAGGAAATCAAACTGAAGTGGCAAGAGTTCAATGAAACATTTGCAAGCACTTTTAGGGAACACCTCGAAGATTGTCAAGTGTACGTGAACATTCACAAGTCTGGCTTGTACTGGATTGCATGCAGATATCTCGCATTCCCATGCGTGGACATGATACATTAGATCGTCTCTCACACTGATCCCGAGACAATGACCTTGAGCAGTGTCAGTGGGACGAAGCTTGTGACCTTCTGGGAACAAGATTATGATGAGATGTATTAGATGTCAGAGCCCGTGATTGTCATGGAGACTCCATTTAGCTTACCCAACAACAGTGCTAACTCTAGAGACATTCTAAAGAATTGGGTAAGTGATCCAGCTTGATTCAAGTTGACACCGAACTAGATCTACAAGAAAAAGATATTGAGGAAGGTGTACCAATACTTGATCATATTTTCTTATCGACTATATGGCCAAGAAAGCACGGAAACCTTCCCATAGAGTTGGGTGGTTGCACTGGACCAATTGTCTAGAGAAGGAAAACCATGTAATTGGTCCAACATACTGGCTCATCAACTGAAGGAACAAGTAACGAAGGCTCGATAGTCACCCAGAGGTATGCATGCAGAGATTTACATGTCCGCCTACATCTTAGATGCAATCTGTGTCTGACAAAAGTTGCCGGGCTTGGAGTGGGCATGGTCATTTTGTCACCCTAATGTACAAGATGATATTCGAACAAGATCCACCCTGCATGTCAAAGGAAGCAATGGAAGCATTGATAGGAATTGCAGATTGGTATGCCTCACCGTCTAACACTTTCATCCAAATGTTCAGTGCGAAGAAGCCTTCGCATGTTCTATCAAAGTTTGCCTTGGACATACTTTTCATGCAGGAAGTAGCATATCACATCTCGACAGGATTGACAACTAGACTGCATCAGAAGAAGAAGGCATCTTGGCCCACTCTTTCATTGTGGATTGGGTTATATGAGATCCAGAGTATCAACTAAGCGGATGTCGAAGCAGAACTAATGAAGAATTACCCATTCGACCTTCGAAGCTATAATATGTATGACCCACATTGCATTGTGAAATATCATTGCACGAGTGTTCAATTCAAATAGATCCACGTGGCATGTCATTTGGCCGAGGAGGACCCATGGATATATTGCTACAGTTTCTCCAGACCCAATGAACTGGTCGGCTTCACTGTGGAGTGGTTAGCAAAGAAACATGAAGAAGCATCATGGAGAGCACCAGCAGTAGCAGCAATGGCAGCAGAGGCAAGCATACCAATGTACGACAAAGGTAAGAGGAAGATTATCGATCACATGGAGGAGGAGAAAAGCTGGAAGTTTCGAGTAGATCCACTTGTAGAGAAAGAGACGATGGCTATAGAGGAAAAGAGGAAACAACACGACAAGTGAATCACACGAAGGAAGAAGGATAAGAAGAGAATGGAAGAAGCAGAGAAGGAGTTTCATGAGATGAGGGAGAAACTCTGAAAGGAACAAGAGTTGTGCAAACAAGAGAGGGAAGCGCAACAACAACAGATACATCAAGGGGGCGCAACATGTGAAAATAGACGAAGCAGTGCCCGTACAAGTATTTGATTCATTAGAATAGCTGGCATCAGGCGAATAGGGTGAACCATCGCAGGGGCAAGACTTCACTCATGAGATAGAACAACAACTTCAACAACTGGATGCAGACATGGAGTAGCAAGAGTTGGAACAGGACACTGACCTCATGCCTCACCACAAAGAGGTCAACTCACCCCCTTCAATGCATCCAAATGATGAGAAAGTCTTAGATGACCAAGGAGGCACTGAGATCCTTGGTGATCAACCGGAAGAAGAGATGCACAACATCTTGTTTGATGAATCCCAACATAGAGTTGTGCAGTCTCAGAGAGTGTCAATTCCGGAGGATCAAACATCTCCTACGCAAGTTTAAGAACGGGTGATCTTGAATGATGTACATAAAAATCCAGCTACCTTTGCCTTTGTCGATGCAACCAGAGTGTATGCCAAAGCCACTAGCTCAAGTGTTCTCTTCCTAATAGCTGAGAATGAGCGAATGGAAAAGGAACTACAAATGACCAAGCAAGGAGGAGACTTGGTGACAATGTCCACCCAAGCTAAACTAAAGAAGGCAATACTAGATGAAGTATTGTCCTTTGACATAGTTATGCGAGCATTGTATTCCAAGTTTGGTACCGTGCACAAGGCAGTCTTCCATCTCAATGGATGGTAGTAATGATGTGCTAGAAGAGCATGTATCTTGATGAACTTGCATGCTGCTGTTGATGACATGCAAACATGGACGATGAAGTACAAGGGAGCCCCACTTCACTTGCCTAAGCTGATGAGGGTCAATGAAATTGAGCTGAAATCACGTATTAGGAGTCAGATATGGAATTATGAGGAACTCCCATAGCTCATCACTAGCATACAAGATTTCCATGCACGAGTATTCAAAAGTATATATGTTGTGGAATGAACACATGCGATCCCATCATTTGGGACTCTCACTCAGGTGAAGACAAAGAAACATGCCCAAATCGAGCTTGACTCGTACTTCGACAAGTTGATGCTCATTGCCACTAGCCCAGACTTACAGTGAAGACATCATGCACAAGTATGTTGTTGGTCCGACCACCTTGAAGACAATGATGTGCATGCTTTTAGATAAGTTGGACAGAGGAGCCCGAGCAGTGTACCCAGATGCTATGGAGGCAAGGGTCAGGTTTCAGACAAATGTCACCGTGGAACACACAGACACCATCAAGGACTACAAATCTTGGCATTAGTATGTCATTTTCGATCAACATGAATATGTTAAGGAGTTGGACTTCCATGGTTGTCTAAGTCAAAGTGATGTCTAGTTTGGCTTGCTCAAGCTAGTTGTGTTCACATGGGTACATGTGCATTGTAATGTTGAGTCATGTCAAGTGTAAGCAAGTATCAATAGTGGATGTAATAGTCATAGAGTAGGTGAAGAGTCATGAGGGTAGTTGAATAGTCACAAAGGGGAATGTTAAGGGCCATCCCACCCTTTTCTATAAATAGTCCCTCATAACTCATTGTAGAGGCTTTTGGTCAGCCAAGCTTCTAATAAGACTATCTTGGAGAAAGCTTGGACAATATTGTAACGCACCTTGGCTTCTCCATTGCACGGAGCTAGTACATCTCTTTGGAGGAGCAGGAAAATGGCGCTGTAATGTTCCACTATTGGGGCTAGCGGGTTTACATGGATGTATTGTATGATTGGAACTTACACTTCTTTATATAATAAGAGCCAACACGTTTTCATGCATATGTTTTTATTGTAGTTGGATTGTTCCGGTCGCTTTAGCGATGTATGTTGTTTAACTTACATAGTTATGTATGAACTATTTTGTATGCAATTATATGAATCTTATTGCATATGTGTTGTTGGTTTAACCATCACTTTGGATTTTCGGCTGACTTGCTTTCCATCTATGATGCATCTTCGCTCACGTGTTACCTTCCTAGCTGAGTACTATTACAGGTTACCAAGGGGCGCACTCATCTCACCCCCATGTGTAGAACCTCTCATACTCCTTCCTTGACTCACTGCAGTAGTCACACCCTTGCTACTGACAGAGTTATCTTACTTGCCTTTGTGCGACATCGCGGTCAAAGGATTGCTTGATGACCCACTGCTGGGACTCCTACACCAAATGGTCTGAGTTCTAATTGGGAATTCTTACCAAGGAGATCCCCTTGACATGTTGGCAGGTCCAGCACCATCAACATTTCCGGCTCTAGAAGGAGGGCCAGCTGACAAGTTGTGTCATCTCATCTAGTTTTGAACCTTTGCATACCTTTCATGGATTCTTGCACTCTTCTCCCTCCGCGATGTTTTTCGAATCTTGAGGATATCTCCATCATGGGGGAGTTTTTCAATCTCTTGTCCACTTACATGTATTATGGTGAAGGCGAAGTGGCTTCATCTGAGTACTTACATGACTTTCTTTCCATGCTTCATGAGGAAGATGGGTGTTCTGACGAACATGCCATCTTGTTGCTTGCATACACACTTCGTGAATCTCCACGTAATTGGTTGCTCAACCTACTGGCTGACAGTGTGCACTCACTTGTGCACTTATGTGATCTCATTGAAGACACTTTCTATCATTTTGATCCAAACTATCTTGACCAAAAAATGTTACATCAACAGAAGGCTTCACATGAATCGATATTTTTGGCAGCGCTTCCGTGACTTGCAGTTTCAAGCTCCGAAGATCGAGATGAAATTTACCTATCTTTAGGACCGGTTCGAGTATTTCCTTAAGAAATCTGCCTATCCCAAGAAGAAGCTTGAGATCAAGCCTCGCTCAACATTATTCAATGAGGGAGCGACGAAATCTCATGTGGATGCGGTCACCGTCTCGACTAAATGTCTGCCTTCCCCTCATTCAATAGCTCCACCACTGCTGAGTGATGTTGAAGATCATGCTCACACACTTGTTCATCTTTCACATCCTCCCAACATCACTTCACTTAATTTTCGTGTAGATTTGGTTGTGAGTCCTTCAAGATCTCATATGAATTATGTTCTACGACCTCCGCCTTAGCACTTGAGTGTTCCTCCAAATGATATTATCTTGTGTTCATCCATTCTAGAGTCTTCACCTGTTGTGAACGAGGAACAACCCATTGACAGAATTAGTGTTACACAACCAAAATGAATTGTCATTCATGAAGAGTATGAGTGGGAGCTTGAGCATCAACACTCGAGGAAGGAGGACTCCCTTCCGTCCGAGCCCCCTCCATTCTTTCCTAACATTTTGGTGAACCTGTCATCCATGATTTCACATGTGTGTCTTCATCCACGAATGCACCCATTGTTGATCACTCACAGAACTCCTCAGATGTTGGCCGATCATTTGACAACAAAGAGTGTCACGCGGAATTAGTCGATCTTGCGGACAAGACAGAACTTCCTAGAATCTAATGAAGACCTAATGACAAACAAACCAACCAGACACTATCTTTCTCTAAACGTGCTTTATAAATAATGGTAAACAAATGTGTTTAAGGGCCTACCTCATGTCCAACGCAAGTTTGGAGATGCCTTCGCTCCTTTGATCCAAGTAAGTTCCTTTTTCGCAAACCTGCAAGCACAAACAAGGCAAACGATTAAATAGCACCTGAATATCCAATATTAAAAACATATTTAACATGAAAGTCAAGGAGTCCATGAAACAAATAACATGAGATACTTGTTGAGAAAAATGAGCTTGATTGTATTAATTCAAAAGAGAAGAACCTTACAACCTTTGCCTTGACGCTATATAAGCTCCTCCCAGGGTCCAACAAGAAGTCTCCTCTACTTTGACAAGCTTCACTCACTCCCTAATGGGGCAAAAAAGGTATGTGATCTCTCCTCTTAAGCTCAAATAGGAAGTCTTGATTTCACTAGCATTTACCCTCAAAAGTTCAGCTTCTAACCTCTCTGGCCACTGACCCAATGCCTCAATTTATAGTGCAATGGAGATCAGTTACCAGCTCCTCCTTCAAAGGGATAGAGTCCTCCTTCAAAGGGATAGCTCCTCTCAACAAGGGATTAGTTCCTCCTATGATGGGATGCATGAACCACTTGGAGCGAACAATCCACGTAACAAATGCTTCTAGAAAACTCTAGAATTAACCCAAGATGAGGTTTTTTAAGATAAAGATTGCGCCTCTTGACTTTTACAGGGGTACGCACCCTCCCCTTTATATACAGAGCGTATAAGTACGCAGATAACTTGAACAAAAGGTGTGGGCCCGCAGGAAAAAGTAAGAGAAAGTGCAGAACCAGAGTTATATTGCTTTTTTGATGTCTTTCTCTTATTTCTCAAGCTTGTTTTGAAGATCTGAGGTTTAAGACTTGCTTAGGAAGCTGGTATAGGTAATGATAGGCCTACACTGACTGCAAATAATCAAGGTGACGATATTTTTTTGTAACAGATTTCCCCCTAAAGTGCGAAGTCTGTAGTATATGAGGATTTTTCATTTATCATATAGGAAGAGTGAAGTGCTTTATCATTGCGAGGATCATCTTGCGGAGAGCCCAGTTGGAACCTGTAAAAACATTCAATGCAAAATATATATATGAGATCATATCATGCTGAGGTAGGCATTCCCATACTCAGATCAAAAAACTTTAACTAATGGACTAACTACTGCTCTGATACAGGAATGATTTCGTAGTACATCATAATCATAGACTCATGTAGACACAGTATGGACGCAGCCATCTGTTTATAATTGGTCTACTATATAATGAGTACAAAACTCCTCGCAGCCTGGATTGTGGAAACTAGATCCAGGGTCTTCATTTCTACTTCCCGAAATGGTACGATTCTAGCCATGCGAATAAATGAGTCGATGTCGAACATGGTAGAAACCACTTGATTACCAGTC
>APFE030222637.1:102303-205719 GCA_000404065.3 Pinus taeda
ATCAAATACATCAGATTTATTTCGAATACAATAAATCCAGGTTTTTTTGGTTGCATCATCAATAAAAGTAACATAATAACGAGAGCCACCAAGAGATGATACTTGAGAAGGTCCCCATACATTTGTATGCACAAGCTCTAATTTTTCACTCTTCTTATCTTTCCCAACTCTAGGGAATCTGACTCTCTTTTGTTTTCCATAAACACAATTCTCACAAAATTTTAACAACATACTTCAAACCTGGCAACAAATTTCTTGAGTGAAGAATCTGCATCCCCTTCTCACTCATGTGCCCAAGCCTATGATGCCACAATGCTGTATCTTCCCTGTAGAGGTTAAAGCAATAACAGAATTATAAATACCATTTCATAAATACAATGTACCAATCTTTCCTCCTTTCGCTATTACCATGGGTCCTTTAGTGACTTTCCAGGTTTTATCTGTGAAAGTAGTTACGCAACCTTCACCTCCCAACTGTCTTGTTGAAATCTGATTTTTCTTCAGATTTAGAACATGCCTTAGCTCCTTCAATAGTCATTGATTTCCATTATGCTATTTTATGAAAATTGTACCCATTCCAACGATTTTATAGGGTTTATCATCATCCAATCGAACCTGTCCAAAATCTCCTTGAACATAATCATGAAAATGTTTCCTATCAGGTGTGGCATGGAATGAGGCCCCTGAATCTACAACCCAGGCATCAATAATATTTTCTAATGAAAGAATCAAAGCATCTTGCAACACATCACCTGTTACATTCGCTTCATGATATTTTTCTTGTTGCGCGTCTCCTTCTTTTCCCTTTCGAGACTTGCAGTCTTTCTTCAGGTGTCCTTTCTTCCCACATTTCCAGCTCACTATCCCCGATTTGGACTTGGATCTTCCTTTTCTTGACTTATTGCGATATATTGGGCTCTTTCCTCTTTCCATTTTTCTCCCCCTAGTCTCTGTAGTCAAAGCATTACCTGATGTCTCACCGAAGCTTTTCCGTCACATTTCCTCGCTAAGGATTGCACCGACAACATCATCAAACTTTAAAGTACTAGATCCAGAGATAGAGTTACTAATGGCCATAACTAAACCATTCCAAATTTCTAGCAATGAGCACAAAAATAACAGAGCCCTAACTTCATCATCAACATTTACCCCTACAGAATTTAACTGACTTATGACTGTATTAAAATCATTTAAATGGTCTACAATAGATCCACCTTCTGACATCTTCATATTAAATAAACGCTTCATAAGAAATACCTTATTTGAGGCCGAGGGTTTTTCATATAGTTTGGCTAATGCTGACATTAAACCATCTGTTGTCGTTTCCTTTGAAATATTAAAAGCTACCGACGCCGCTAGGCACAGCCGTATTGTTCCAAGCGCTTTTCTATCAAGAATATCCCATTCTGTGTCTGTCATACTCGTCAACTTCTTTTCCTTTCCTCTCAATGGTAGGTACGGATCTCTCTGATATAGATAATCTTCCATCTGCATCTTCCACAGCTGATATTTTTGGCTGTTAAATATTTTGACCCTAAACCTACCATCTTCCACCATTTCTCCCACTCGAACTAGGAACCCTTCTCTCCTGCGAGTTTATGAGCCAAATAGACCTTCGGCTCTAATACTAGTTGTTAGAAACTTATATTACGGATCAATGGAACACATAAAATAATGCAGAAATATAAACACAGAAAACACATAAAACAATGGAGACACATATATACGTGGTTCACCCAGTTTGGGCTACGTCCACGGAGAAATAACCAGTCCTTCTTTTATTATATTATCCAGCAAACTGAAGAGATACAACCTACAACAAATCAGTTGTAACACCCTCTTCGCTCTCAATTTCCTCTCTCTTCCTTACTCAGAATACAAATATGATATAGAGGCAATACAATTCCCTCATATATAGTGAGAGGTTTCCTTCTAGGGAAAAAAATGCTAAATTAAACATAACTTCTATCGTCAAATCATCCACCTAATGAATGACCCAAATTGATTAGAAATTACTAGACTTTTACAAGGCAATTTTACATCTATTTTTAGCTTTGGGGGCGCTGCCCCCAAATTCCCGTCGGGGGACCGCTAGCCCCCGAACCCCCCAGCCGAGGGGGATTAGCCCCCTCGGACCCCGGCGGGGGGGGGGACAAGTCCTCCCCACATGGAGGGATGTTCAATCTTCCTAGGGTATACATCTGGCTGAAACCTTTGAATATAGAAGATAATCGGGCTCCACACCCAATAGTTTATGGGTTCCAAATCTTATTACCTTTTAAACCATCCTTATACCCAATAAAGATACACCTTTTAGATTTACTATCCAACTTTGTTCTTTTCTCCTTTGGAACATGTACATATGAATCACATCAAAATACCCTTAGATGTGAAATAAAAGGTTTCTTACCAATCCATACCGCTTGTGGAATCTTACCCTCCAACGCTGATGAAGGTAATTTGTTGACCAGGTAACATGCATTCTCCACCACCTCTACCCAAAATTCTTGTCCTAACCTGGCACCACTAAGCATGCTTCTTGCCTTTTCCATCAATGTCCTGTTCATTCTTTCTACAACTCCATTTTGTTAAGGTGTGTATGGAGTAGTCTTCTGTTGTGCTATACCACACTTCTTGCAGAACTCTTCAAATTCCTTCTTTCAAAACTCTCCACCGTTATCTATCTTCAACACCATTATCTTCTTCTCTGTTTGGTTTTCCACCAGAGACTTAAATTATTTAAACCTATCAAAGACTTCATATTTATTCCAGAGGAAATATATCCATGTATTTCTTGAGCAGTCATCTATAAATGATACATAGTACACAAAATTACTCAATGATGGAATCGACACAGGTCCAAACACATCACTGTGCACAAGCTCTAATATCTATTTCGCCCTTTTAGCATGAGAGGGGAAACTCACCCGATTTCGCTTTCCATATGCACAATTTTCACAAAAATCAAAATCTAAAGAGAAATTAGAAATACCTTCTACCATACCATTACCATGAAGTATTTGAAGGCCCTTCTCTCTAATATGTCCAAGCCTTTGATGCCATAGCGTGGTCTTTTCTCTAGAGACCACTAGATTTTCTACTCCACTTTTAGGAACCATAGAACTATTTTACCCATCAATGACAGTGCTACCTTGAAGCTTGTATAGAGTTCCAAACAGAACTTCTTGCATCAATACTAGTGCTCCTCGAATCATCTTGTAGGTATCTTTCTTGAACACCATTTTTACACCTACATCATCCATCTTTCTTATAGAAATCAAATTTCTAGCCAATGTAGGAATATGTAAGACACCCAGAAGTGTTCTAATCCTTCCACCTTGCAACTTCAACTTGAATTTTCCTCGATCGACGATTCTAGCCTTCCTATCATCCCCAAAGAAGACATCACCACCCTCATATTTCTCATACTCGCAGAACCACTTCATATGGGGATTGAAGTGAAAGGATACACTTGAGTCAATTAACCATGCCTCATGATATACATGTGTACTTGAAGAAGAATCCAAGTACACATCCTCACGTTCATCTGAGGTGGTCTTTGCCTCTACATAAGGAGCATCATCATATCCGTTTTCTTTCTCAGGAACTTAGATTTACTGCCCCTTTTGAAGTGCCCTTCCTTTCTGCATTTCCAACACACCTCTACAAGTTTTCTTGGAGATTTAGATCTCCCACTCGAGGACTTATTGTTGTTTCTATTTTGGGACCGTCCTCGTACAGACAAGGCATCACCATTTTTTCCCTCTATATTTTTCCATCTCATCTCCTTTGACAACAAGGATGAGACTATTTCATCAAACTGCAAAGTAGTTGCATTGCTACCTATTCTACCAACTAGATTATCCCACGAATCTGTAGAGAACACAACGAACTGATGCACTTATCTTCATCTGAAATTTTAATATCAACAAATAATAACTAGCTTACCACGGTATTAAAGGCATTCAGATGCTCTGTCATTGAGTCTCCATATTTCATCCTCGAGTTATATAACGTTTTTCATAGGAACAATTTATTCACCAAAGACTTAGATTGTTACAAAGTCCCTACTTGTACCACAAAGCCTTCATCGAAGCTTCCCCTGATACATTCAACAACACTGAATTTGATAGACACAATCATATCATGATCTTTGCCTTCTAATCCAAATTCCCCAGTGTTCAGCTAACATTGTCGTTGGTTTAGTACTCGAATCAACCATGATCCACTGATATTTTAGAAGATCCTCAATATTGAGTTTCCACAGCTCAAAACTATGACCATTAAATTTCTTTATCTCTATCTTTCCACTTCTCGCCATCTCCTTTCACCACAAGAATCGATCCCGAAGATCTCCCACTGAACAGGGTCTACCATTGGCCCGAGCAAAACCCCTCAGCAGCAAAGGCGTCCCCTTGAAGCCAAAACAACTATGATACCAAATGTAAGTTTTAAACCCGTACAGAAATTACCTGCATACGAATTCTAAAAAGAAAAAAATAAACAATGGTGGGAGCATAAAGCATAACACAAAGATTTTCCCCTAGATTCCAAATACGGGACCACCAAATTGATTTTTCATTATATGCCTTTCAATGTTACAATACATATATATATTGAAGCATCCATAAACCCAAATCCATTAACCTTAGATTAGAAGATAACTGTAGTTCCCTTGACCGGATCTACAAAATACCATGGACAGAAAACCATCAAGCCCAAAACCATGTGTGAAAACCATGCACAAAACCATAGGTAGGTCTGCCCACGTAATATAGGGTCCAAATTTTTTCTTCCTGGGGTAGTCATGGAAAGAATATAACACACACCCAATAGAAGGCTTAGCCTTTATCACTAATGCCATTAATAAGGCTCAAGACTCTACCTCTATCACTCATGAATTAACATTGTCTTGTGACAAGCCTTGAAGCTCGACATTTATCATTCATGAATTCACATTGTCCAATAACAAGGCTCAAGACTCTACCTTTATCACTCATGAATTCACAAAGTCCAGCGATGAGGCTCGAAGCTCAACCTTTGACACTGATGAATTTGAATCATTTATTGATATGAATCCATTTCATTAACAATTAAAATTCTTGGTTAAGTGATATGTATCACTAGAAATAAAAATGATTTTCGCTCCCCAAAATAAAATATCTAGTGAAGGGTCACTGGCTTAAGAACGTATCATAATAAAATCAAGAATATTATCCAATGATTTATCACTAACTTATATTTATCTCTCTCCCAAAATAACATTCTCTAGTGGACATTAACTGTAATTATTTAACTTCGCATTCCCCATAAGTTGAAATGGTTGCAAGGGATAAAGGCCTTCACCTTAAATGTTCTTGGCTCCAAAACTCGAAGAGAACCATAACCTTAGATCCTTGGATCGAGGGAACTTGCAATAAAACAAGAGTCAACACAACAAAGTTCCACATAATATCACATACACGACCATGTTACTATTGTATCACACCCAATTCCTTAATGCTTGATTGAGGATGCGAGGTATCTAGACCCAACCTCCTAGGTTACCTTAATGAAGTGGATTTGTTAAATATTTTCTTCCTTTAACCATCAAAAACACCTTTTCTGAGGTTAGCATTGACTTCTACTTATTGATAGCTTTCCAAAGACATAAGTTTCATCCAAATATAAGCTTTAGACACAAAGCTATGAACACTATAGGATTTTTCCTCTTATGCCATGTTGGCACTTGTATTTTCCATCTATCACCATCTCATTCGACCATATCAAATCACCATGGAAACATGTCATATCGGGTTGACGTGTCAAAAATTATTATATTTTGTCAATATCGGAGGAAAACCCGACAACCAATATCTCTAACTCCCGATACTCAATCACTCAATATCCCAACCTCCCATAACTTGTCATCTAATGTTACCAAGGCTAATAAACCATAGTTATTTAATGGGTCTTTTTCCTTTAGTCAACATATGACCTAGGTTGTAAAATGAATTAAAGAAATGAAGGAAAGGAAATGAAATCCATAGACATATAAATATAACAAAAATCACAATAATACGGTGAAAACCCAAGTTACTTATATTAATAAATGAAATAGAAGAATCTTGTGGAACAGAAACTGGCTAAAGTGGTGGTAGTTATCGATGAAGAGAGAGAGATGACAACTACACATTTTTGAAAAAAACTATTACAAGAGGTCAAAAGAATGGTCTTTTAACATAAAGAAAGAATCCTAAATTATAAAACCCTAACCTTATAAAATGAAGTGACAAAAGGTTTTTGGTCACCAAGGTGGTTAGTCGGTAGATCAACTTCCTAGGGGCACAATGTTTGCATGCAATATCCATTTGGGGCCTAAAAATAAACCTGAAAGTTTGGGACCTAAAATAAATATAGAAATTTTTCCAAGAAGGTAAAGAAATGTTGAGTTAGTGAAAGAAGTGGGTGACCACTGATATCCACCTAGATTAGTACTGTCCCATTAAGAAAGAATGATCTCTATTACATTAAGTTCCTTCATCAAATGACACAATTTATGCTAAATTTGTTTCTTGGTGAAGAAGCTACCATGCTTTGACAACCTAGTGGAGTTGTAGGTGTTGCTAATTGGTATTGTTGGGTGTGTGTTATATTCTTTCCAAGACTAGTCACACATGCGGGGGGGGGCACTATCACCTCCCATGTTCGTTGCGTGGGACGCTGCACCCTGGGAATTTTGTTTTGACCCTATAATAGGTGGGAAAACCTACCTATGGCTTTATACATGGGTTTTGCACATGGTTTTGGGAATTATGGTTTTCTGCCCATGGTATTTTGTAGATTTGTCAAGGGAACTACGATAATATTCTAATCCAGGGTTAATGGATTTGAGTTTATGAATGCTCCATCATGTATATATATGTATTGTAACATTGAAAGGAATATAATGATAAATCAGTATGGTAGTCTTGGTTTGGGATCTAGGGGAAAATCTATATGTATATTTATTTTATGTTTTATGTTCTCACCATTGTTTATTTTCTGTTTTAAGAATTCATTTGCAGGTAATTTATGTATAGGGTTAAAACCTATAAGTATCATTTGTCTTTGTTTCCATGATCTAATTCACTGTACTCTATTCACTATATTGAAAATTGAGTGTTTTGGGGGCCAATTTTTTGGTTTCCTCAAAGATGTCCAACAAACTTTGAAAATATGGTTGAAGCAACTCCACATTAAATACTAGGTGTAAGCCAAGGAAAGGGATAATACTCAATTCAAA
Source organism: Pinus taeda (assembly GCA_000404065.3). NCBI lineage: Eukaryota > Viridiplantae > Streptophyta > Pinopsida > Pinales > Pinaceae > Pinus > Pinus taeda. The sequence continues at coordinate 109,568 of APFE030222637.1, forward strand.
AGAATTTTCACCCACAACCATTGTGATTGTGTAAGGCCCATATCAAAGTGGTTTATGCTTCCTATGGGGGCCTATGAGGTGCTAATTTTGTAGATGCAACCATGCCTTATCACCAACTTGAAACTTGTGTGGAACCTTGTTCTAGTCAATGTCGTTGCGTGTACTTGGCATTAGCTTTATGTAGTATATAATGAAACTATTGATGGAGATGTTGGATCTATTCAAAAAATATGAATGCTCTATCTACCTCATCCTGAGTAAGGGAGGAATTTTCTAGTGAAGATGAAATTGCTGAAAATGCAACAAGAAAATCCTAATCTAGTTTTGTCCTTGAATTAAATTAGGAATAAAATTGTAATTCCACATCACACGACAACTTGTATTAGTTAACTAGGTTAATTTGACTTAGGTGGCTCAGTTAATTTGAGTTTAAGGTCTAACTTGAGTCATGTAGAGTGTCTCCTACTTTATAGGAGCCCTAGTTGAGTTTATTTTGAGTTGTAATTAATTAATTCAGTTTAACTGAGTTAAAGTCATTTAAACTAGTTCCAATTGGTGGAGGAACTAGTGGGAGGTCTAGTAGTGTGGTGCTGCCTGTAGTGATCAACCAATTAATTGATCATTCACTAATAAATAACTAATGCATGTCAGATCTGAGAGTTACTTAGTTGAGATTGGATTTCAGGGACAATGTACTATGAGTTGTATAATCATATGAATTGTATAGGTGATACATGCAGTCAGAGGAAGGCCTATGAGGATTGCACAATTCCAATTGAGGAATTTCCCTAATTAATAGGGGCCTAATTCCCAAGGAAACAATGCAAGGAAATATGGACTTGGCAAGCATAAAATTGGTTGAGTATTGGCCTAGGCTTGTCTAGGAAGTGGTGAGACAGATAGAGATAGTGCAGAGGTTGCTCGGGCTTGAGCAAACCATTGTAATCTTCTCATATTTTCTGACTAATGCAATATACAGATAGCAGGGGCTTCTAGCTATGCCTTTCCCCAGGAAATCATTGTGTAATGTGTTCATTGAATTATTTCTCTTGTATGCTTCATGATTTCACAATCGTTTAAATTATTTTGTTGATGAGCAGAGTAGATTCAAGTCTATTGTTTTACTAAAGTACAATTAGCAGTTTGAATCTACAAGGAAATATACATGGTATCTGAGCAGAAATCACTCTAGAAGAGAAGAATACGAGTTTATCTTTTGTAAGTGAAATCGAATTTGTAGTATCATACTTTAGAGCCAACATGATTTCGTTCTACGGATTGAGACTTGAATATTCCCTTGAGGGTATTTCGAACTATATTTCTTGGAAGGATAGGATAGAGGCATTGTTGGAAGACAACAGGCTTAAAGAATTCATAGACAAATATATTCCTAAGCCTCTAGGAACTGATGCTCAAGATTTAGCAGAGTGGAGAAAATGTGTTGCAAAGGCAAGAATGTTTATTGTTTAAGGAGTTTGAGATCATATTGTCTCGAACCTCCATGGTAAGGAGACTCCATATGTAATATGGAAGGCTTTGACAAACCTGTTTCAAAACAACAGTGACCACAAGAAGTTGGCACTGAAGGACAAGATCAGAAAAATCAAGATGGAGAAGGGTGACACAATACCAAAGTACTTGACCAAGTTCACAGTAATGTCAAGATGTAGTATACCTAGGGGGGATAATATGGGGTACAAAGGGAGGTACCCAATGGAATAATGTAATAATGGGATGGGCAATAGTAATAAATGAAGTGGTTAACCCATATCATGTAAGAGACCATAAGTAGTTAGCAATAATGTAATAAGCCCATGGTATTAGATAGATGGTATTGAGGGAACCATGGTAATGACCCATGGTATTGTATGTATGAGGCCTATATAGAGGTTAGAGACTCCCCATTGAGATATGTGAATGAATATTGTATGAACATGCATATGGTTTGTGGAGTGTTCTCCTTCCTTAAGGAGTGAATGTATGGTGTTGCCCTACCTTAAGGGTTTGATCAATAAAGAAGAATTTCTATATATTTCTATCTTAGTATTTCTGGGTATGTTTGTATCATTTCATATATTTGTAGGTCAAATCTATAACAAGTGGAATCATAGCACTTTCTTGGGAAAAAGTGGAGATTTTTTTTTTTTGCAAGAACTTTCTAGGGCAGCAAGTTTGCAGATCAGATATGTGCATTTTGGGGGAAAATCTAAAAAGTCTAATTGCAGATATGGATTATTTGTGAAAAATACCCAAGCTCAAAAAAAAATCGGCCAAATCGGAGTCCGGATGAAGGAGATGTCGTTGATCTAAAAATCAGTGGTGTTGCAGACTTTTTTTGGGGCGACGAATTTGCAGATTAGCTATATGATTTGGGGAAAAATTTGCGAAATCTAATTGCATATATGGGTTTGTGATGAAAAAATACTCAATTTGAAGAAAAAAATCAGTCGAATCGGAGTCTAGGTGAAGGAGATCTTGCTGATTTAAAAATCAGTGCTGCTGCAGACATTTTTTTGGGACGACAAGTTTACGGAGCAGATTTGTACATTCTGGTGCAAAATCTACAAAATCTAATTACAGATCTAGGTTTTTGGTGAAAAATACTCTATTTGCAAAAAAAAATCAGTCGAAACAGAGACCAAATGAAGGAGATATCACTGATTTAAAAATCAGTGTTGTTGTAGACATTTTTTGGGGCGACGAGTTTGTGGCACAGATCTGTACATTGTGGTGCAAATTCTGCAGAATCTAATTGCAGATCTGGATTATTTGTGAAAAAATACCCAATTTCAAAAAAAAAAAAAACAGTCGAATCGAAGTCCGGATGAGGGAGATATCACTAATTTAAAATCAACAATTTTTTGTGACAGTGGGACAGTTGCAGCGTGAATATGAAATTTCAGTGCCTAGATCGGGATTTCTACCACATGGGAAGATGCAAAATGGTTGTTCCATTTCCGAAAACTGGTCATAATAGGGATTCTGAGTAATATTGATGGAATTGTAGCCATTTCAATTTTTTTCCAAATTAATGATTTTTTTTCAAAACACTCTTCATGGCGATTCTTAATTTTACAGGGAAAGATGATAGCCCTACTATTGAAGAATTCATACAAAGACAAAATTTCACATATGGGACATTTTGGAAGGTTTTAGTGGGGCTTAGTATGAAAGATGAGGCTGCCAGATGGTGGTTCTCACTTGACCGCAAGTAGTTGACCAAACTGTTAGATGAAGAATTGGAAAGAGTCCTTTTATACAAATGGTCTCGTGCTAGAAAAAAGGAGAATGAGACACATAAGGGGTTATTTTCTACTGGTGTCGCCTTATTGCAGGTTGATGTATTGATTCAGAAGGAGAAGATGATTGTGTCTATAAATCCTAGCTGTAAGCATAATTTTATCAATGTTAATTTGGCAAAAAAATTGCAAGTTGCAGCCAAACACATTGAAAACACATAGGTTGATGATGAGGATGTTCAAGTTTATAAGGATTTGAAGCTTCTATCGATAAGTATGTGTTGCATGGTGATTTTTATACTTTAGAAATGGATAACATGGATGTTGTTCTGGGATATCCTTGGATGAAATCTGTGGGTACTATCAATATTAATGTGCAGAAGAAATTTCTGAAGCTCTGGTATAAAAAGAAGAAAAATACATTACAGGATATTTCCATCAATAAACAGGTAGAGTCCATGGAGGCTGAAGCAGAAGATGTTCCAGAGACTGACATATCAGAAGATGAGCCATTGATGGTTGACAACCACACACAAACATCAAACCAGGTACTAGAAAAACAGGCAGAGGCTGAAGCAAAAAATGTTACATCAAAGGGGGACTCAGTGGTTGAAGTAATATTGAAAGATAAGAAACAACAATAGGCACCACAACCGGTACTAGATACCCATTAGGCTCCATTAGGTGATGAATTAAAGAAAGATACATTGTTGGTTAACACTTCAGCATATCACCACCCACATCACCCCGCAAGAAAACAACCAACAAGATGGCAATGAATTAGCCACAAGGACAACAACCCCCGCATGATAGATAGAGAGGAGCGAAGATCTACCTACTACACATCAACACAGAAAAGTTGCCAAGGTCAACTTCCATCTCAAGCGAGCGAGGCACCAGCGAAATCAAGGGTTCACCTTTCTCTTAAATGGCTAGATACACGTGCATGATACCAGTGGACTACTCTTTTGAGTAGATCTTATTATTTGTGTTCTTCCCATGTTTCGGGGACGAAACATGTTAAGGGGGGTGGAATGTAGTATACCTAGGGGGGAGAATATGGGGTACAAAGGGAGGTACCCAATGGAATAATGTAATAATGGGATGGGCAATAGTAATAAATGAGGTAGTTAACCCGTATCATGTAAGGGACCACAAGTAGTTAGCAATAATGTAATAAGCCCATGGTATTAGATAGATGGTATTGAGGTAACCATGGTAACGACCCATGGTATTGTATGTATAAGGCCTATATAGAGGCTAGAGACTCCCCATTGAGAGATGTGAAGGAATATTGTACGAACATGCATATGGCTTGTGGAGTATTCTCCTTCCTTAAGGAGTGAATGTATGGTGTTGCCCTACCTTAAGGGTTTGATCAATAAAGAAGAATTTATATCTATTTCTATCTTAGTATTTCTGGGTATGTTTGTATCATTTCATATATTTGCAAGTCAGATCTATAACACAATATGAGCTTGAAAGTGTTAGTTTTATAGTTTTTGAAGATGATTTAGTCAACCTAGAACTTTTAGGCCTTCCCAAGAGCTGGAACAACTACTAGGACTCGACAAATGGGAGGGAGAAGCTACCAAAGTGGGAATGGTTGTGGTCTGACTTGGTGCAAGAAGAGATTTGACGGAACACCAAATATGGATCCTCATCCAAGCATGATGATGAGGAGAATTGTGCCTTAGTTGGAAAGGCAAAGAAAGGGAAAGGGAAGTCATCCCATTCAAAATCAAATTCCATTCATGGTGGTAAGAACTAAAGGACTTGTTGAAGTTTAAAATTTTTCACTTTCATGAGACGGGACACCACGCCACAAATCACAAGAAGGCCGACAAGAATCCCTCAAGAGGAGTGGCAAGTGAAGCTCTTGCTTCACAATTCGAGTTGGATTTCACCCTCATCACTTGCATGGTGACATCAATGATGGGTAGTGTATGGTATCTAGAGAATGGAGCCTCATTCCATATGACATGAAATAAAGACTTATTCAATGACTTGGAGGAGAAGGACCTCCATATGCACATTGAAATGGGAGATGATGGAAAGTATAGTGTGACTTGCATCACTACTGTTACTTTTCAAAGTGATTCTAGTTCTCCTTTCACATTAAAAGATATCATGTATGTTCTGGGTCTGAAGAAGAATTTGGTTTCAGTTGCTATGTTGGAGGACCATGGATACAATGTGATATTTAGCAAAGGAAAGGATTTCCTTTGTCACATAGCCTCAGGACAAGTGAATTGAATCGAGGTTCGGGTGAAGAACCTCTACAAATTGGATGTAGAATATTGTGCTACCTTGAGCACAAAAGTAGAGAAGGTGCAGATTTGAGACATCGGTGAGTTGTGTTATAGAATATTGTGTCACTTGCACCATGGAGATTTGCAGATCATGCAACATATTTCTACGTGACTTCCCAAGGGTGCACTAGAGCAGAGAGATACATGCAAATGGTGTACATTGGGTAATTACACCAAATCAACATTTCATGATAATGACAGTCAAGAGCAAGCGATCCTTGAAAGATTTCACTTATATGTTTGTGGACCGTTCCTGACAACCTCAACGACCAAGCACATGTATTATGTAATATTTGTAGATGATTTCTCACGTAATTGTTGGATTTTATTCATGCAGAAGAAAGATCAGACATTCTCTAAATTTTGTGAATTTAAATCACTTGTTGAGAAAGATGTTGGCAGGAAAGTGAAGGCTCTTAGGAATGATAATAGTGGAGAATATGTGTTGAATGAATTCAAGAAATTATGTGCATCAAAAGGCATTTGACGGGAGTTGATAGCACCCCATGATCCATAACAGAATGGTGTGGCTGAAAGGAATAACATAGGTATTGTGGGAGTTGCGTGGGCAATGTTACATGATCAAGGCCTACCATTGCACTTGTGGGCTAAAGCATGCAACATAGTCATGCATGTGCAGAATAGGAGTCCTCATCGGAATCTCGGGATGAGTACACCAGAAGAAGCTTTTTCAAGTAAGAAACGAAATTTGGCACACTTCAAGATCTTTGGTTCATCATTTTACTATCATGTTACCAAGGATGTAAGGTAAAAGTTAGAACCAACAACTGAGTTGGAAATATTTGTGGGGTACACTAATACACCTCACAACTATCAGGTGTACCTGCCATCTCACCAGATGATAATGGTTTGTAGATATGTGAAGTTCGATGAAGAGAAGGCCATGAGATGTTCCCTTGAGAGGGAGCTTCAATTACATGCAAATGAAGATATTTCAGCTCCAAACGAAGAACATCAAGATGATATAGAGCAGCCACATGTAAAGGAGAAGAGAGTGGAAGCACTCACTCATGTAGATACTTCTAGAGATGGAAGGAAGTGCACCAGAGAGGCTAATAGATTGATGCGTGATGCTAGAGAGAATGTGGGAGAACCCACATCACAACGTAGGCATATGAGGTCATTGGATTGGTACACAAACTACATGTCCCTGATGAGAAAAAGTGTAGAGATTGAGCCATCCTTATTCGAGGAAGCAGTGCAACAGCCAATATGGGTTGATGCCATGGTTGAGGAGTATGAATCCATTATCATAAATAGTGTTTGGGAAGTGGTCCCAAGACCAGTAGATAAGTCAGTGGTGAGTTCTAGATGGATTTACAAGGTAAAGCAAGTAACAGTTGGGAGTGTGGAGAAACACAAGGCCAAATTTGTGGGAATCGATTGCAAGGATAAATTTTCTCCAGGAGCAAGGCACTCTTAAATCATATCTATTTTAGCACTTTTAGCATAGATGGGATGGAAGATACATCAGATGGATGTGAATATATCATTCCTCAACAAAGTGATTGAGGAAGAGGTGTACATTGAGTCTACGGAAGGATTTGAGACCTTCAACAGAGAGTCGCATGTGTGTAGACTCAAGCGAGCATTGTATGGATTGAAACAAGTACCCTGTGCTTGGTACACTAGGATTAACAACTATTTCACTAGGTTGGGCTTCACCAAAAGTGAAGCAGATGAAAACCTTTACCATATTATGGTTAAAGGTAAATTGTTGATTATAGTATTATATGTCGATAATTTAATTTTAACAAGTGATTAGAAGTTAGTAAAATCTTGCAAGAGAATCCAAGATGAAGGTCCTAAGGCTCATGCATTATGTCCTTGGTATGGAACTATGGAAAGGAGACGAGGAACTGTTTGTCTCTTAGGGAAAGTACGCCAATGATATATTGAAGAAGTTACACATGGAGAGAAGCAAACCCATGGAGACTCCTCTAGTAGGAAATTGGAGGAAGGAAGATGATACTTCAGGTGAAGAAGTGGAGTCTACTATTTACAAGAGGTTTTTGGGTTCACTTATGTATTTGGTGAACACATGACCGAACATATGTTTTGCACTTAACCAACTTAGTCAAAATATGGATAAGCCAACCAAACTTTATTAGAAGAAAACTAAACATGTGTTGATATAACTTATAGGCACCACTCAATTTGGTATTTGGTACAGACAGATAGAGGGAGTGAATCTGCAAGGCTTCATAGATGCAGATTAGGCAAGGATTCCATCTGATAGGAAGAGCACATCGAGGTGAATCTTCAGTATTGGGTTAGAAGAAGCTTCTTGGTACAACAGGAAGCAGAGATCAATGGCACTCAGTTCGCCAGAAGCAAAGTACATGGTTTCTAGTCAAGCAACTTGTGAATCTATCTGGATGAGGAACATCCTTGTTGAGTTATTTGGTCAACATATGGATCCTAAAGTGATTTACTGTGACAATAAAAGTTGTATCAAACTCTATGATAATCTAGTTTTTCATGAACGGTCCAAGCATATCGACATCTGGTATCACCATCTACGAGATTGTGTGTAGAGGAGAATCATGTTGTTAGAGTATATTCCTATAGAGAAACATGATGCAGATATCTTAACTAAGGCACTTTCAAGAGGCAAATTCGAGTTTCATAGAGGCATGATTAGGGTAGTAGATAATCCCTTTCTTATTGAGATGGAGTGTTGAAAATGCAATAAAAAAATCCTAATTTAATTTTGTCCTTGAATTAAATTAGGAATAAAATTGTAATTCCACATCACATGACAACTTGTATTAGTTAACTAAGTTAATTTGACTTAGTTGGCTTAGTTAATTCGAGTTGAGGGTCTAACTTGAGTCATGTAGAGTGTCTCCTACTTTATAGGAGCCTTGGTTGAGTTTATTTTGAGTTGTAATTAATTAATTCAATTTAACTGAGTTAAATTTAGTTAAACTAGTTCCAATTGTTGAAGGAACTAGTGGGAGGTCTAGTAGTGTTGTCTTGCCTGCAATGGTCAACCAATTAACTGATGATTCACTCATAAATAAATCATGCATGTGAGATCTCAAAGTTACCTAGTTGAGATTGGAGTTCAGGGACAATGTACTATCAGTTGTATAATCATCCAAATTGTACAGGTGATGCAAAAAGTCAAAGGAAGGCCTATGAGGATTGCACAATTACAATTGAGAAAAAATCATAATTAATAAGGGGCTAATTCCAAAGGAAACAACACAATGAAATAAGGACTTGGGAAAGTAGAAAAATGGTTAAGTATTGGCATGGGCTTGTCTAGGAAGTGGTGAGACAGATAGAGATAGTGTAGAGGTTGCTTGGGCTTGAGCAAAGCATTATAATCTTCTCATATTTTTTTCCTAGTACAATATATAATAACAAGGGTTTTTAGTTGTGTCTTTCCCTAAGAGATAATTGTGTAATGTGTTGATTGAATTCTTTCTCTTGTATGATTCGTAATTTCATGATCGTTTAATTGTTTCCGCTGATGAGCAGAGTAGATTCAAGTCTATTGTTTTAGTAAATCACAATTAGCAGTTTAAATCTACAAATAATTTCTACATCAATGAGCATAGTTAGATAAATTGGGACCAATGGTTAGAACCCCAAGCACACCTGAAAAAGACTTTTCCCAATAAATGTATTTAGGTCTCTATTATAAAAATGTTTCACATATGGAAGACTTTCATCCCATATACATGGATTCTTGAAGTTGTAAATGCACAAGAAATGAAAATTCATTTTGTTGACCACCTCTGTTTGTCCAACTGTTTTAGAATGAAAGGTGTACAATTTGGTCAACTTGGTATTCATTAGAGACCATATTTTGGATCAAAAGGTATTAGGGAAGAGTTGAGCAGTGGCTTTAATGTCATGCTCTTCTTTCATGGTGAAAAAATGGCCATCTTAGGGAACCGATAAATAACTTCAAACATACAACCATTACCATGATTGGTGGAGGGGAAAAATAACATGTAATACATGGAGAATGGGTTTGATGGATTTCCTAGGGTAAGTAGAGGAGTGTACAACCATTGCATAGGTAGTTCATGATATGATATATAGGTGGACATCCTATCAAAGTTTTTTCTAGTAAAAATACTAGTGAAATATTGTTGTTACCTTATCCACACCAAAGTGCCCTATCACCCGACTATAATATGCCTCCCAGTTCAACTTAGCACCCTTTCTTAAATGAACACAAAGGTTTCCCAAGTTGTACAAGAGTAGATGATGATCAATGTTTGTTTATGATCAACCTTTGGTACGTGTAAGCGATTTCAGATTCATTGTTGTATAATTATGGCCAAATAAAGGTCTTGTGTCCATAAGAGTTAATAACTATGGTTAGATACCATAATTAGGGGGTGAATAAGGCAATTTGAAACATGATTGGTCCTACACTTATTGTATTATGTTAAGGTGGAATTTTTGTAGGTATGTGGACTATTTCTAATGGTGTCCATTCTATAAATTTCCTTTTGTCTGAATAAATTACATAGGTATGTGATTAGTGTGGATGATCATTTCCTTCCCCATAATACACCACTTCCTCTATTGTCACGCCTACACGATGGAGTACACCTCCTCGTTATAGGTGGGGTTTCTCCATAAAATATTAGGGGGTGTTTCACTATGATATGCCACTATATGTCTTTCATCAGTGAGGATTGCACTAGTAGCATATTCAAAGGCATGTGTATCAATCTCAAATAATTTTTGCAGGTATGGAAAGGTGAGTATTGGTGCAAAGGAAAGGTTGAATTTATGATCTCAAATGATTTTTGTTGTGAATCAGACCAGGAAACAAATTCTTTTAATCCACCCTTCTTCAGTTGACTTAAGGGGCAAGTGATACTAGAGAACCCTAACACAAACCCTGAGTAGAAGAGACAAAGGAATAAGAATATATGAAGCTTTGTTAGATTCATCATGGTTGGCCAATCCTAAATGAATTGGATCTTGATTGGTTCCACATGCACCCCATGTTGAGTCCACAATTTATCCCAAATATTGAATTCAATGCATGCCAAGGGAGTATTTCTTTAGATTGGCCTACAACTTTTGTTGTCGTAGGGTGCTTGGGACCTATTGAACATGTTGTAAATTTTATTCCTAGGGTTTTTTTTAATATGATGATGTCATTTAAATAGACAACCATAATTTTTTTGTGAATGACTAAAAAATATCATTCATCATCATCATGTGAACATTGCTAGAGCATTGGTCAAGTCAAAGGGCATGGCCAATATAACACATCCAACCCCCTAATACCTTATTAAGACTATGGGGTGTAATCTAGAACTGACCTCTAAGGCTTGTTATGAAGATGGGGCTATCAAAATTTCTCTTTGTTTTACTACCTCAAATAACTTTTCTAATACTACGATCGTCTTTTGCTCATCAAGAGATTTCTAATGATATATATTCATCTCAATATGAGATCTAGGCACAAGTTTATGCCTTTTCGCAGTTGAACCCTTTCAAAGGCCACATCATCATCCATACAACCTACATGGCTATCACATGGAAACCTTTTAACCATGCGATACTTTCACACTATTCCACACATGCTGCCCAACGATCATATTGGACTCTCACCATCTCAGCCTTTTCCATGCAATTCACTTTGTCGAACCTTTGGTGGCTTGATATGGTCAATATGACAATATGAAGATATGGTTTATATGTCGATATGCCAGATATACTCAATATGCCAACACCAGGATATCGATAAACCTTTATAAGTAAAATTCCCTACAATTCACCAATAAGTCGATAAGTCGGTAGCTAGCTCAACATGCCACATCACTCTCCAACTTCTAGTCACCACCTAACAAATGGAAAGCACTTACGTGTGTCTGTTGATGTTTTGGGTAGCATTGGGATGATTCTCATGTGTTCAGAAAGTGGGGTAAGTGATGGGGCTTTGCACCCATAGATCCATGGCATTCTGATGACCCATGGTATAGATTAATCGTATTATGATAACCCATGGTATTTCACCGTTTGGAAAAGTATAAGAATGAGTGATTTATTCATGTGGTCGATAAGGGAGCAACTTATGGAGGAGAAGGATGAGTAGGCCTAAGAACCCTCGAGGGCCGATGGGACTTATGGAAGGTGGTTCGAAAGAGAGCATCTTGCGGAGGAGAAGGCTAAAGGCTGAGTGGACTAAGAGGGTTGTTATTGGGAAAGAGGGATGATAGGGTATATTGTTGGCTGAGAGGGATGAGAGGACCTGCTATTGGAAAAGAGGGCCCATGGAGGCCCTGAGTAGGGTTATTTTGAGGAGGTCAAGTAGGCATTAGGAAAACCAAGTAATGTTGTTTAGTATGTCATAGCGGCGAAAAAAATAGGGAGAGGTCAAGTAGGCTAAAATAAGGTAGAGAAGGGATAAATTTGCCCCTTTTTAACAATAAAGAAGGGATGAGTTCACAGGGGCTTCACTTGGGGAGAAATACAATGCCGCGTGAATTTACATTGGGGGATATATATTAAGAAAAATGACATAATATATTGAGCATATAATAAGGAGTAAAGGGTTTCTATATGGGCAGGTAAAAAAAAAATGGAGCTCAAAATTCATGAAAAAATATAAAGGGGTATAAACAATGTTATAAAAAATGGATACCTACAATATCTAGTGAAAGTAGGGGTTTTTTAAATTGGGAAGGTGAATTGGGTTCGTATTGGTAGGGGGTTAAATAATGTGATTTTTATAGATATTTTCTAATATGTAATAAAATTAAGGGTATTGTTTAGTATGGCACGAACGCATGTGTTGTGTCAAAGTTACATTGAGTGAAGCCCCCATGGTTGATTTTTTCCATGTTTGGATAATATAAAAGGGTTAATTTTTCCCCTATCTGGATTTTATAGGAGGGATGAGGTTGCCAATGTTTGGACAACAATGTAGGGCTAAGTTTTCCTTTGACCTCCAGTGATTGGAAATCTATAAGAACAACCAACAATGAGCAGAATGTGGCACAGAGACCAAGGATGGTTTCAATAGTAAAGACAAGGGTTTTTCTATATAATTTTTTGTTAAAGTTAGACACATTAGTGTGTTTCAGTTTATTGGCTGAGTAAAGTTAATAGGAATTTTTTCACAAATATTATGTGTGTGTGTGTTTGCAGTGAGTCTAGTGCCCCAAAATTCTAACATGGTATTAGAGCATGGTCTCTTAGAAGCCTAGTTGGATTTGAGATTTGCACTTGTGACAAATTTGAGAGGGAGTTGTAGGAACTATTGGAGGTAGAAACAATGTTTTGGGGAACAATTCCAAGAGATTTGGCTAGGTATGGAAAACAACTTGTATAGACCTTGAAGGCCAATATCAACAAGCCTGGTGAGACATGGAGTAGATCATTCACATGAGGAGTTATGGACAATTGCATCCTATTGTGTAGACAAAGAGAAATGTATAAGAGATTCATTCATTGGATGTCCTAGGATCAACAATGTAAACTTTGAAATGGGAACTATAAAATCAAAACGGGAACTCTAGCCAAAAAACCCTAAAAAAACATGAAAAATAGTGCTAAAAACAAAAAGTGTGTATATTGGAACCATACTTTTTTTAGGGTTAATTTTTTACATTTTTTTTAAAATAGCAATAAAACCGATTTTTTTTGTGTGCAAAAAACAGTTGTTTTTTAGGAAAAGAGCACACTAATGTTTATAGTAGAATAACTTTTTTATTTTCCAAGTACAATTTCAACATTTTTTAGTAATGACGATAAAAATAAAATAATGGGGTCCGAAACACATTAAAACTCCATTAGTTTTCATCCACGTTGTTAAACATATAATAACATGACACTAAAGATTGCTAAAATTCTAATTGTTTTCAACCATAACATTAAAAGTACAAACAAAAAAAAATGGAAAATTTTCAACCATAGAATTAAAAAACTCTAAGTTTTCAACACATTATGAACAAATTGCATGACTAAATTAATCAAAATGTCAATACTTGTAGATTGAATGAAAAATAAATTATATCTTTAAGTTATTGTCGCATTATAGATATTCTAAACAATAAAAATCATCATAATTAAAACATATAATCCAACAAAAATAAAAAATGACTCAGAACTTCATTTAACACCATATGGGAATCAAAAAATTTATTTCAAGATATGATGCAAACATCAGTTATATAAATTGTCTTAGACAATTATGCAAGATCACTCATATTTTCTTGCACACCATCAAATTTCACATCTTCAGATGAATGACTGGATCCAGATGAAGATGTTCCATATTATTCTCTTTCATCAACTAGTGCCCCATATAAGTCCCCATGCATGCCCACCATTTCAGGTTTCAAAATTCTTCTGGATCTACGACTGGTTTCAATAGACTCCCATCTCAGCATTTTTCCTTTTGGTAATGACCTCTTCAGAATCTTTATCGTCTTAAAGCGAAGATTTCCTATCTTTCTTAAATTGAATTCATAAACAAGTATGTCAACATCCTCCAATTTTAAGAGGTTTGTGCAGCGGAAATTTATATTTGTACCCTTTCTTTTTCTCTTTCCACTATTATTTTTATCAACTACCATCTTTGGCTTGTACACACCATTGAATAGGTGTGTATTTGTGGCATACCAATGTACTTCAAAACCTGCAACATCTTCATTTTTTACAATGACCTTTATAACCTTGGAAACCCAGAATGGATAACCATTGGGATCTCCATATGTTAGCACTACAATTATGCAACCCTCCTTAATATCTTGTACTGAACCCCTGTAAGGTCTTCCATGTCTTCACGTTTTTCACGAGATCTTCTGGAACCAATATACATTTATCTTTCCTCTACGTGTGAAGAATGAATAATATCTTGAGATTTTTGATGTTCAACAATGTTACTTTCCTCATGTTCATTTGACACATTTTGTGGCCAAATAAATGGAGTTTTCAAAGATATATCTTAATTTGTTGTTCTTGAAATGATATCACTTTGATTATTGAAAAAAAGACTCCCACCAAACTGAATCAGCAATATCAAAGTTCTCATATGTATATCTAATATGTTTTTTAATTTCTTCCAGGTAATCAGAATAATTTATATCTCTATTATGCCTTTGTGCATTATGAACTTCAGCAACTGGTTGTAATAACAATATATTTGACGCAAATATTGGATGATCTGGAATGAACTTCAAAAATGCCAAACCTGATGACAACACCCATTCTGCAATAGTTGAATACTTCTTTCCCTATATTAGTTTTTTCCCATCAATTTTTATTTATACAAAATTGATGTTGGAAGCTAATGTCATTAAGTTGTTCAATGCATTTCTCCTCACCATGTGATCCTAGAATAAACCTTCACATGTCAACAATTTCTTCCAACACATCAAAAATTGGCTCTGGCATGTATGATTTATTAATACATTCAGTTAATGATGGAAAGCTCCCAACTTCCTTCCTCCTCAATGTGACTGAAAAACGACTGGACATCTGATCAACATGGTGTGCCCAACAAGAAGGAAACCAACCTTTACCTTCTGACAAATTCTCAATTCAATAAGCATGTTTAGATATAAAAAAAAAAAAATCTGATTTTTTTTTTCACGACAAGTGTTATCCAATTGTAGATACAAAATTTTAGGAAGATTACCATACCATCATGAATTATGGTTATTGTCAGATTTCCATCATTATGAATATTTGGAGCTATGAAGTATACCCTTGGCAACATTTCCCATTGAATACCATACAAATGACCAAGTGATACTGAATAAAAATTTCCTCCTATAAATTTTTGGGTGTGCGAACAAAATGTGGTAGAAGTGTTTTCTTCTAGATCATACCATCAATTATCAAACCCAAATATTTATTTGGATTTTCATAACACTTCTTTTGATTCTTGTACAATTTTTTCCTTTCACTTGTTTGTTGTTTTCAATGCACTTGAAGCACTTTGACAATGGAATCTACAACATAAAAGAAATTCATTAGTGAATACATTTTCATAGTTGATGACTATACAATTTTAAAATTAATGTTATGAATGCTTACCTCTTTCCGCCCCTTCACATTTATCCCTACAAATCCCCATCCTTGTCTTCTTAGGAATACAAACATTGTTGAATTCTTTCTTCCATACCTTCACAAAATATTGATATGTAATAAATCGACCATGTCCTTCAACACCTTCTACATATTCTTTGTATAATTTGTAGCTTTCTTGTCTTGAGAAATTATCTGGAATATGTATTGTCTCTCTATTTTGCATACACTCTTCATGCTTTGAAAAAAAGTCTTTCATCCATGACATTGCAGTATTTGATAATGGCCCAAACTGTCGTCTATGACATACTTCGGAATAAAATGTGGGATCCTTTTCCAAAATTTCTTGGATTCTTGACAGACGAAAATTACCCATTGAATGAAACATTTTGAAATCCTTTCTACAAATAAATAAAAACACAATATTATAATCATAACCTAACAATGTAGATTGCATGCACCCTACTAAATATGAAGTTTTGATGCTTTTATTAATTGACAAATATCTCTTCCTTTTCTCCAATGAAAACTTGAAATCCATATGTTTCAAACAATATTTTAGACAACATTCACTTGAAATGAGAGCACTGATAGAACTTATTCTTGTCATATATTTAGCTCTACCCCTTGTATAACTAGAAAATCTTAGATTAATACGAAAAGGTTTGCTCCTACTCCTCGATACAATATTTGTTGGAAACATCTCCATCATTATATCATCATCTGTATAAGCATTTTCATCACCATTATGAGGAATATTATCCTTACCATGATCATTTGTGCTTTTGAAATACTAACTAGGAGGATATTCTTCATCTTGCCCTTCTTCAGTGCTACCCTCATAGTCTTTAGGATTAGGACTAAATGGAAAATTTGACTCGACGTTTAATGGATATTCTTCATCATGTACATTGTCAATGTTACTCTCATAGTCCATAGGATTAGGACTACGTGGAAAATGTGACTCTTTACTTACTGGAAATTCTTCATCCTTCCCTTCGTCACTGCTACTCTCATAGTCCTTACGATTAGGAGCAAGTGATTCATCCTTCCCTTCGTCACTATTGCTCTCATAGTCCTTAGAATTATGACTAGGTGGAAAATGTGACTCTTGATTTATTGGAAATTCTTCATCCTCGCCTTCATCATTGTTTCTCTCATAGTCCATAAGATCAGGATTAAGTGGACACCATGACTCTATTCATTTGAAATTCTTCATCATTGTTGCTCTCATAGTCCATAGGATTAGGGCTAAGTGGAAACCATGACTGTCTATTCATTTGAAATTCTTCATCATTCTCTTCATTACTGTTGCTCTCATAGTCTATAGGATTAGGACTAAATGGACACTATTACTCTCTATTCATTTGAAATTCTTCATCATGCTCTTCATCACTGATGCTCTCATAGTCCATAAGATTAGGACTAAGTCGACACTGTGACTCTCTATTCATTTGAAATTCTTCATCATGCTCTTCATCACACTCTTCATCATTGTTGGTCACATAGTCCATAGGATTAGGACTAAGTGGAAACCACAACTCTTTATTTATTTGAAAATATTCATCATGCTCTTCATCACTTTCACTCTCATAGTCCATAGGATTAGGAATAAGTGGAAACCATGAATCTTTATTTATTTTAAATTCTTCATCCTACCCTTCATCAATGCTACTCTCATAGTCATTAGGATTAGGACTAAGTGGAAGATTTGACTCTCTATTCATAGTGGAAAAAATTCTGTTATAGTCATCAATATGAATAGAGTTGTTATGCGACAAAGATGTTGATACTTCACAAAGCGAAACTTCATTATCAAAAGAATTCATGCCTTTCAAATAGAAGTGGTTGAATGATACAAATGAACTCTCTCCTAATGATAATATGTAACTTAAAGAATGAAAAATTCCCTCCAAATTTTCCCTCTAAATTTTTTCGCCGAATTTTTTCCCAAAAATTTCATTGTAAACTAAATATTTTACCTAAATTAATTTTTTACTTAAACTATATAACATTTACTAGACAATTGAATGTTTTTTTTTTTTAAATGTGCGATAGAAGATTAAAAAAAATAAAATGAATACCACATTCACCATGCGGCGAAACAATTTTGTAATGTTCACTTTATCATAATTTACTAAATCACCATAACAAGATTTATATGCTAAATTTTTTATAAAAACAAATTAATCGTACATTCACCGTTAAAATAATTTTGTAATGTTAGTTTTATCATAGTTCCCTATATCACCATAACAAAAGTTATACGTTCAATTTTTTATAAAAACAAACTTTTCTCACATTAAATGTGCGGTAAAACAATTCTGTAATTTTTGCTATACATAAATTTCATTATCACTATTCATCACATCACATCAAGGGTTTTAGAGGTTCATTAAAAGACCTGGAGTGATTTTGTGGAGCAGCTACATTGTTATCGACAACATATTCAATGAAAGATTATTGCATTTGAAAGATTAGTTTCTTGTTTGTTGTGTGCAACTTTTAAAATTCAATAGGTTTACTAGTAGTTATGTGTCCGTTGGGTTGTTATTTTCGTGTAAAATAACTGAACAAAAACATATTCTAGTAAAATAATACTTAATTTTTTATTAATGAAATTTATATTTTTTTTACAAATTAAAATTTTAGATGAGTCAGGCTTACCCGACAGCCCCATGGCAGGCAAAAGGCCACTACATCTGCAATGGGTGTGGTGGGCCCAGTCGTGCCCACTAGTGGCGCCCACCCCTGTGGCCCAGCTTGCCAAGGGTGAGGGTTGATTCTTAGAATTGGGCCTCCACCCCCACAGGTCTCCAACGGATCAGCCTCCACCCCCATGGGCCCATTGGGCTGCGGGGTGGGGCAAGAGGGACCTTCATTTTTTTATTTTTTATTTATTTTTAGTTGTTTTTAAAAGGTTATGTCTTACAAAACTATTTATGATTTATGATTATTTATCGTTTGTAGATTTTGCTTGTTTTTTTTTGTAATTCACTGATTTATATATGTGTATTTTTTTTGCAGTAAAATGGCATCAAAAAAAATTTATGTGAATCTTTCAGGACCAACAACTGTTAAAATTAAAGGAAGATCCTTAAAAAACATTGTTGAATGAACAAAACTTGAGCTAATAACTACAAATTTATCAAGTGCCTCAAACGATAAGAAGGAGATTTCATACTAGAAGAAATCAAAAGAAGTGTAGCTTACAGAAAATGTATGGTATTTGAAATATAGAGAAGGAAAACAACAGGTGCAGATATATCTATATGTTGATATCCCTAACGATAATGGAATTTATGAGGTGTTGGGAAAAGTCATAGACATTTGTTTGATACCGGACACTGAAGTTGTTTATGTACTTACAAAACTGCCCAAGTCACATGACAAGATTAAATATCAGTTATCATTTTCATTCTATGACACGACAGAGGAATCTACAAAGTTGTGTAAATAAATTATAAATGGCATTGCACAAGATATGGTAAGTATTGTTATCTATATTTGTGTTTTGCATTATTGTAACTGTATCATTATATTTTTATAACTTAGTTTTTATTGACATATGATATTTTGTTTGACAGAATTTTATTGAAAAACCTTTCAAGTATGTTGGGAGGCATTCATTTCATAGAGAAAGATATTATGAATGTTGTCAATAGTGTCTACTTAGGGTCAAAAGAAGATATGACAAAGAAGCAAGTAATTCATGATGCTACAAAACTACATCCAAGGGATCAACAAAGAATCTCTATAGTGGATAAATCTAGCAAAGGTAGAGAGGTTACTTTTGAAGGTGAGGAAGTTGAAACTGATGTTGAATAATATGTTTCTATTACCGAGGATGACATTAGAACAGATGTTAGAAAGCAGAAGAGCCATAAAAGACCAAAAATAACAATGCCTAGGAATGTCTCTATTCTAGTTAATGATGAGAATGTTAGGAGGAAGAAAACGAAAGTCAAACATTCTCAAGTAGTCATTCCCAAGAGTGAAGATCCTAGTGAAAATTCAAAAGAAAACAAGGAAATCATTACATGAGGAGCTGATTTAAAGGATGACATTATTAAAACAAAACAAAATTCCATTCAACATAACTTGACAAAGACAAACTTAATTGAGGGTGGTCATACATTTCAGCTTAATGTAAGACAAATCTATAAGCCAAGTGAATGACAATTTAAATATTAAATTAGAAAGCCACACTACCTGCATGTTCACAACTTGGAGACATTGATGAGGTACAATCCATATGCTCATGTGGTTAATTATGTGCTTCTTGTTGATCTAGTTCAAGTTCCCAACAAAGAAGCATTTGATAAGGCAAAATGTTTTGAACACAGTTATTATGTGTTTGGGGGGAAACATTCTGTAGAATCTCAAAGGCAATTGATGGAGGAATATCCCTATAACCCACGTTTTGAAACAATGAAATGTATCATTTATGTTGGTTTATCAGATACAAAAGAAAAGTTATTGGCATGAGATCATAATTCAGATAATGAATATAGGATGTCTATGACTTTCATCCAAAGGGTTAGATTTATTCATAATGAATTTGGAGAAAAATGTGGTGGGGATAAGATAAATGTTACTCTAGAATTCTGAAATAAATGTTGTATGGAAATAGGTTATCAAATTGAGGAGAAAACCAGTTCAAAATTCGGCAGAGTAAATACTGATATATTCAGAAGTATTGATAACATTTTCTAGTTGGCATTTAGAACTGGAGAGATACGGGAATTGATTAATGATATTTTTAGCATGTGGGAGAACATTGGCATTAAAAACCAGAAAGTCAAAAGTCTAAACCATTTATATGTAGCAACAGTAAATCAGGTCCTCAAATGAAGCAACTTCCAGAAGATATGACTATCACACCTTCGAGAGCATTGCAAGGATTGAAGAATGAAAAACTTGTCAAAGCAATATTATCTCATGTGAAGTTGGGGGAATTATCATTGGAGGAAATGTCTGAGGAATTTCAAAAGTAGGTTTGTTGAATTATTTTTACTTATCTCTAGATTATAATTTTCTTTTAAATATAACATATTGTTCTTGGTAGTATTTGTTATACATATCATTATATTAATTTTTTTTACTTTATCTATTACGTCACAAAGTTTACATGAAAATACAAGAACAAATGGTTAAATTTTTGAATAAAGATATTTGGGACGATGTTGTACACAACTATCTAGATTCAAGTTCTGCATCAACACCAAAATTTTTTTATCTTGCATTTAAAAAGCTATGTTGATTTATACATTCATTTTTATTCATCTATATACTATTTTTATTCTATAACTTATACATATATTTGTTTATTTTATTAAAGATGATGAAGGATGTAAATGGAGCACTAGATAGTTTCAAAACCTTTATTGAAAAAATTAAGATTGAAAGACTGAGAAAGAAACGTCTTAGGAATATTGAACTTTATCCAAATCTTAATCATTTCAATTGGAATGGGCTTGAAACTATTCAATATCAAGTAATACAAGGTGACTGTGAAGACATTGCTAAACTCATACCTAAAAGGGATTATTCCCTAGTTATTGTAGATATTCCCCATGGTTTCAATATCCCAAACATTGACTATGATAGTGACCCTTATACTTATCAAGCTCTTAGTACAGTGGTTGCGGGGTTTGTAGAAGTCACGTCATCACCATTATGGGGATTTGTGGCATTTCATTCAAACACGCAATTGGAAATGTTATTGACAAGCTTCAAGGGGAAAACAAACTCAAGGATGTAGTTTACATGGTAAGATGTTGAAAATTTATGTTTGATTAATGTTAAAAAATTCATTTATGTACAAGTTAATTGAACTTTTACTATTTCATGTTACAGGCAAAAGTCAAATTTTCTTAATTGTGAAGATCAAACAATTATAAAATATTGTGATTTTATCCATATTGATAGTTGGATAAAATATGATAGCTTTATGTCTATGCTTTTTAATCGGGTAGATGGAAAGAGTCATAGCCAAGTACTGGTTTATGATGTTGTTGTGAAAAAACTAACATATGAAGATAAAGAAGCAAAATGGGAGATAATTAACATTTATCAAAGACCACGGTTATTGATTAACCATCTTATAGAATTATGTTCAAATGAAGGAGATTGGGTTTTGGATCTGGCTCAGGTAAGTTTTATTATATAGAATTGAATTTCAATATCTTCTTTCTTAATTTATATGTCATTATACTAATTTACTTCATTATCTATCTTTTGCTTGATAATTAGGTACAACACTAGCATGTTTCCTACAAAAAGGAAGAAATTGCATTGTCATTGAAAAAGATCCAGTACAATGCAAATTTAGTCAGCGAAGAATTAATGCTCTTCGATTTATTCCATATGCAATGCAAGAAATTGGGTTGAAGAAAGGGGATTTTAGTGAATCACGTGTGGCAAAAAATGCAAATGAACCTCAACCACCATTACATGGAATGATTGGAAAGGCATACATTGGGAGATTCGCGGACATCAAAGATCCATTAGAAGTGGAAAATGAGCAAAAAGAAGCAGAAAATTTTGTGGAAGAAGACAATGATGAAACTCTAGAGGATGAAGAGTTTGGATTACATGATATTGTTGATTAAATTTAAGTTATGCTTGGAAATCAAACTCATTTTTTGTAACTATTAATTAGTTATACTTGTAATGTTTTGACTTTGACATTTTATAAGAATAAGCATTCAATTAATGTTGTTATGTGTTCAATATTTGTATTATGTGATTTTCGCTTTAATTTTTATGTGAATCATTATTTTTTGAAAAAAACAGTGATTATTATTATTTTTTGACATGAAATTTATAAAAAAAACTATTATTTAACCATTTTTTGTTACATTTTTCCTATAAAACTTATGATTTTGACATGTCATTTCTAGCAAAAAAAATAATCAAAATGTGTAGTTTTTTAGTTATATTTATGTTCAAAATGGTTATTTTTATGTCAATTGTTAAAAATTATTATTTTTTTAGAGATAATTATTTGATGTGGATTGAAAGTTTAATTAGATATATAAATATGTAGAATATCAAAACCTTAAAATATCAACCTTCTTCTTTAACTATGCAAGAAAATAAAGACCTCACTACAAAAAGAAAAACAAGAAAATGTGAAGAAGAATACCACTTCAAAAATTGTTAAATTTACAAAATAGTTATTCACATTTAATACATTAGAAAATTTAAAGTCAAAAAATAGGTCTTTTAAAAAAAGGGTCTGATGTAGAACCATCACTTTTTAAAATCAACATGCAAATGACTAACATTCTAAAAAATAATGTACATAAAAATATTTAAAGTGTCAAAAACTATGCTATGATATATATATTATATATATATATATATATATATATATATATATTCAACATCAACAATTTTCAAAATCAATTGACTTTTTTGCTACCTCAATGAAACGAGTAATCGTATCAGTTCCCGTTTCAAATTTTACATTGTTGATCTTGAAAGGACATCATCACAAGTGAATAACAGATTCATTATGATTCAAATATGAAGGTCTTGTGAAGAATTATGCACTTGGAAGGGTCGAGTAAGGTACAAACCTATTATTGTGATATGAAAGGGGCTTAGCAAGAACTATCAAGATGGTCATAGGGCTTAAATAGCCATTGGATATCCAAGTGAGAAACTTGGGGTGAAGGTCAAACAAATAGCTTTGTTGCATCAAAATTAGAATGAAAGGAGTTTTTGCTCTGTGATCTTGTGTCCAAATCAGAACACCAAATGTTGGATTGTATGGGTCTGACCCAGGTTCAGAGGTGATTTAGCCAAACAAATCCCGGTACTACTGGCCCTTTCAGCAACAGTTTGCAGAGCGCGGACTGAGGTCTCACCTGAAGTAGTATGGGAGGGTGCTAGAACCAGGTTTCCACACCCTGGGGATGTCTGATGAGCTTCTGGAGGTTCACAGTTTGACACTGCGTGCACGTCGCTACACACACTTGTTATTCCTTCACAACCTACGATGCTGCTTCCGTGCAGCCCTACTCGGGGCGCAACCCATATAATACCCAAGTTCCTTGCTATTCAATCTGTTATTACCCGATTACTTAACTTATTTATGCAAGACTAATGATTATTACAACATATTCAACAATCATATCAGTGCGCATGATAAATGAAACAGTATAAATGTAAAGAAGGCAATGCACAAGCATATACATAGAAATAGGAATCAACTTCTCTTTAATATTCTTCGATCAAGATTACAGACTCAACACCGACATACACACTCAGCTGCAAGGGTCCACGCACTCAACTGCGGACTCTACTAGGCCTCTGCACACTCAACTGCAGAGCCTCTTCCTACTACTACAACCCAATACACTTAGACTCCTACTCTATGCTTGAACTATTTGTATTCTTCTCTCTAATTCGCTCCCTTTACAACTTAGAGCCTCGCTCTATTTATACAATCCCATGTTCTGTGGACCATGGGTAGGTTGACATGACTTTACATTACATTACAATACTTAAGGGTGAATAGCTCTATGACTCATCCTAGACTTCGCAACTCCGCACCCACAATTTGTGGAGTCTTATAAAACCTTTGACCAAAACTTGGGATTTGAGCCGCAAAACATGTTGTGGGGGGATTCCATGCCAAACAAGCCCCCAACACAATCATCGTGACTCATCCTGAGTCACTTTGTTGGTGTGGCGATCTTGGCACGGAGCCCCTCCAACTAGTCTCGTATTGCTTGAAGGTCCACAACGCACTATTTTGCGGTTTGTTGGACCTACTGCTTGTGCTCTTTCAATGCTTCTTTGTGAGGATCAGCTTCCTGCTTGAGCGCATAGAATCCCTGCATTTGTGTGAGCTTGCCCTGAATATCTGCCATAATGGTGAAGACCTAATCAATCCTTGGTTGGACGTGCGCTTTGAGAAGTGCCTTTTTCTGTCTTACGGCATCCACCTGCACCTTCAGTGCCCTTGCTTGCTGCATCTTTTCTAGTCATTGGGTGAGGATGTCTATTTGCGTAGCTCCCCTTACACTATCAAACTGCTCTTGAAGCTCGCGCGCCTGTGTTTGTAGGTGTTGTATGTTGGGGTCCTCCTGCAAGGATGTGAGGATTTCAAAGGCTTGGTCCAACATACTGGTACAGTCCTACACTACCCGTCTAATTTCTTCCAATCCTGTTTGAATAGCGTTGCGTTGGTGTCTAACTTCTAGAGGAGTGGAAGGCTGCGCCTTCAACCACAACTAAACAATCTGGAGGTTCAGCTCCAGTTGCACTCGTGTTGTTTCCTCACGCGCGCTTCGGACTCCACTTGCCAGATAGTGGATCTGCATCTCTATTGGTAGGTCTGCGGCGATGGACAACTCTGGGACTCACTGCATGCTTCATCAACTATTTGCATGATCTACTGGTTCTATGACACCAGTTCGTCACGTTATAGGTTGAGATGTTTGATGTTGATCTTTTTCTCACTCATCACATGCGTGGCGCGGCCTCCCTAGTGCGGAGTTCTGCTGTTACTCCATCCTACAGTTGGTACAATGTGTCTCGAGGAAGGGCAACCAAATTAAGGCCAAGTCCCTTGATCCTGATCACCACAGCTCTATCGTCCTCGTTCTCTGCTATTAGCACTCCTTCAGGAAGCACCATGGTGTTGGCCATCTTTGCGCTTAGCAGCTGCTCCACTACTAATGTGCCTGCTGCACCGTAGGTGGCTACGGTCCCTTCCTGTGGGGGCCGCACCTGTAGTTCGTGCAGTTGCACCCTTAGGGCCCCCAAAAAAATATTCTTCTCCAGCATGGCTTCTTGGAGCGCTTCCTTGGTGACCTCGCGAACCGTGTCACTGATGTCATAGAGGTTGCCTTCTATTAACGTGATCGGCTCGATGGCCAATTTGGATGCCTTGACCTTCTTTCATGGACCCAATCTCTCTGTAATGCCCGGCCTTTTCAGCTGGGTGGAAGTTGTGCCCAGGACCGCACCTTCTTCTATGTCCTCTACTTCTTGTCCTGTAGACAAGTCCTGGCCCTCCTTGTCCTACGTTTTGGTGGCCCCAGTTGCCTGTGTTGTTGCTGCTTCTTCGGCGGCATTTACCTATTTCGCGGCTGCCTCGCGGACCCCGCGACCACTTTTTCATTGCACCTTTTCTCGGCCAACTTCGTGACACACAACTTGGCTACATCATTTTGTTTCTATGATGATGTTCTATCCAGCTCCACCATATTTGTGGCTTACCACTCGGGGGGCTATGATTCTAACACTGAAAAGATTGTGTCATTAATGGCGATGAAGGGGATCTTGGTCCATTGCTGCACCAGATCCTTACGCACCTTGATGTAAACATCATGCATGTCTGCCTTGAAGTCTGCAAAGCTATGCAGACTGTTGTGCACTTTGGGGGATAGGCGCGGTCGTCTATTGATCCACATCCAGATGCTCGCCTCCATGAGCACCCATAAGATCTTTGTCTCATGAATCCACTTTGTATCATTGGTGGCCTAGAGCGACGCATACTTTGCGGCCTCTGGTAAGTCATGTTCAATGCTAGGGAACTGGCTGTCCTTGGGTAGTTCCCCTATTACCATTAAAATGGACAAGAGCAACCACGCGTTGTTGAAGGTCTTTCCCTGCTCCTAGGCTCCCTTGCAGTTGGTCAAGAACTCCTCACAGAGGAACTTGGCCTAGTTGAATTGGACCCCATCTATGCATTGTTCGACCAACACAACTACTGGCACTGGTACCTCATCGTTGCGGCATTTTCTCATCACCTTCCTATCCAGGAGTTGGGTGGCTACGTGCACCCCTTTATATTTGATGTTGCTGATTGCATAACCTCTCTTTTTCTTCTCAAGTTTGTATTTTTTCTTCATGGCCTCTGCGAGCGCCAAATCTCCACTTTTTCCTGCTATCACTGCGGAGTCCTTTCGCTGATAAGGGAGCTGGGAGATCCTATGGATGAGATCCATCGTGATGGGAATAGGCTCCTCCAGCCATAAGTACCCATTGTGCACCAAGAAAAACAACTGCCTGATGACGAAAATAGTGATAAGCGCTTGGTGAAAGTGTGGAATCCATAGCAGATAAAGTAATCCGGCCTTCTCCACACCGCGTAGCCATTTCCGCGGCTCTAGTGTTGTGACTGACCCCTTCGTGCTCTATTTTAGGAGGCTCTCTGTCTCTAAGTGTGGGAACTTTTCACTGTCTGTGAGGTCCCAATCTTCAAAATTCATTGTGGGCATGCGCCCTAGGTGCGAGCCCTCAAACACAATTTCATCGAGGAGGAGTGGGGTCTAGAGTGCGCTCTTAGTGGCATCCAGGTCCTTTGGTATCTTGGTTTTCCCTTTCCGCGGAGGGACGTACTCGGGCAATTTCGCTGTAGAGCGCACCAGCTGGATGTCCTCTTCCATGTCTTCTGCTTTCTCTATCTCATCGACGAGAGCCTACAAGTCCTTCTCCTCCTCATCTGTCTCAATGGTGAAAGTCTTGCCCTTTTCTTCCATTGAGAGTTTATCGAACCGCGGATTCCTCGGGGACATGCGAACTAGTCCCGCTACCTGCTTATCTTTCTTGGGCCACAACTTCCGAGGCGATTTCAAGATTTCTAGCACGACCCTAGTGTCTCTGGAAACATCATGTACCGTGGGTTTTTGCGCGGCCTTGTCAGTGGTTCCTTCTGCCGAGCCCAAACCTCTCTTGGTAGTTGTCATCCTATTTGAGCTGTCTATAGGCGTTCACGAACTTCGGGGCTCAAATCTTGCTCGGTGCTCAACACTCTATGCTCTAATCAACTGTTCAAATCTCAAATGAACAAGTTTTGTCTCGTGGTTAGTCCTTGGAATTTTATAGTTCTTTTTAAATTCAAATTCGACCATTCCCCCCAATTCTGGGCCATCAATGCTTTCTTGGCAGTAGATTGCCCTAAATCTTGCCCTTAATTCGTGTCTTAAATGCTTGTCGCCCACTCCATTTTGCCTTAACTCAAACATCTTGTCATGAATATTGACACCAACAGTCACTTCCCAGCCTACCCGTGTGGCAGCGCAGCCTCCCATGCACGGTCGCGGCCGTTGTGACAAGTTGATTCTATGCGCACCTCCCTCATCGCGCACCTCCCAAATAGAATCTTTTATAGTCCTGCACTTTCTTTCAACTACCTGGAACGCTGAGACTGTGCTCGTTACAGTTAGTCAGGTGGTCATACCACCTATGCGAGACTTCAACTCACCTTTCGGCATGGTCCATGGAAATTCCTCAATCGCCTTCACGACGGCCAGTACCACGCATTCCATTGTATGTAGTACGCTCCCCTGGTTACTTCGTTTGGTAAGGTGATGTCATATCCATGGCAGCATAGCCATAAATTCTCGATGACAATGTTCTAATGCAGTGGTTTGATCATCCGTATCTTGCTTTCTCATCCTTGGTTTATCGACAAGACATGCTTGCGTGATCTCGTTTTCTAGCCTCTTGATCTCAGCGTCCATCGAAACGTTTTTCTTCCTCAATCATACCCGAACCTTTTCGTAAAGTCTAAGGTTCCCTTACCAGATGGCGTCCTGAATCCTTATATGTTCGTCCTCACATAGATGTGTGATCTCTTCCTCCTGGTCATCACACACTGTCACCACTGCGGGAGTCATTACATGAGGATTCCTTTTTGTATTTCCTTCAGAACTTATGGTCTCTACTTTGTTCTGCACCATTGGAATCTTCTCCGCGTTCGGGGTTTTGCACATGGTCCTATAGGCCCATTGAACCGCTGGCACGTGCAAGGCCCAATTAGTTCGTTTCCCCTGGTGAACCTTGTTAAGTACTCTACACACCCTATCGAATTCTTCGTCGTGGAGAATTGGTAGTGCACGTCGCCTTTCCTACTGTTGCGGCTTGTTCTGATTCTCTATTATGGGGATGGTATGTGCTTGTGTGGGTTGTACAACATATTTTTATACCCAGCGGGAAAGGTGGACGCACAAGTTGTTCCGCCCCTGCTAATTGGCTTTCATTCCAAGATGGGGTTTTCCAAAATGTAGGCACATCATCCTTCTGCATCTGCGCTAATCGTCCAAAATTTCCTTGCTACGTGCCCCACCATCGTGTGATTATTGCACGCAGTGCCCACTTCAACACATCGAACCGCTATTGTTCTGGTACTGCGCTTTCAAATTTGCTCAGAAATTCATCCACCGCCGTTAATCCATCATATGTCGGCAGCTCCCTTATCTTTGTTGTCACGCAACACAGTGATCTAATCATCATGTTGCAATGTAGCGTTGTTACTTCATGTAGCTTATTCTGCGAATATTCTACTTCTTCATCTAAATCCGAAGCGCTGGAGCTTTCGTGCTCCCATGAAATCCTTCCATTTGCAGTCAGATTCACCCAATCCTGTTCTCGTGCAGTTATCTTGTAAATACAATCGAGATCGTCATCACTATCATCATCGCACACCGGTTCAATGTATCACACTCCTTCGACTGGATCTAGTGGTACTACTACGCATAGTGATTTTTTCTCAAATATCATTTTGTGCTTCTTCAAATTTATGACTCTGTTCATATCGATGGCCTAGTCTATTCCTAGTAGCGCAGGACAGGGATTACTATCATCGACAATCTCTATAACTTCAAAATTTCTTGCACGCTCGCACCTTCAATATCAACTGTTACCCCTTGCAATATTCCCATGGGAAACATCTTCTGTTGGTTTTCCATTTATAACTAAATAGGGGACCATTGTAACACAAGTCTGCCCATGCATTCCCATGTTTACTTTGGTAATACATTCGCATCTGAACCCAGATCCAGGATTACCTGATCCATTTCATATTTGTCGATTTGCGCAGTCAACCTCATCTCCCTTCTTGTGCGCAATGTATGCTTTCTAAGTTTCTAGACCACGCGTTGTTCTCCTGACCCTGTGCACCTGGTGACAAGTTCCTGTAGTCTTTTGGCTGCCTTGCTGTCATGCAGTAGTTTCATGCATGTCTCCAGAAAGGTAGTGAGCATTGAAGGATCCATCCCTGGTTCTAGTTGATCCTTACTACCTGAAGGGGAGGCCTCCGTGAAGCTCTTCTTAGCTTCCATAAATGTCTCCTTCACGCATTCTAAATCAAATTCGGGTTCCTTTGTAGGAGCCTTGTGAACCGACACACTTTCTTCTGGATGCTTCCCTTTATCATCTCCCATGTTCATACCACTCCTACGCATCATGTTTACATTCGGGTCTTCTTCCCACAGCTCATACCTCATCATTTGTAAATTCTGAGTCGGAGGGGGTTGGAGTACCCCTTTTTCGCACATCCTTGCTATCAGCGAAGGGTAGTCTTCTGCCTCATGATCAAACTGAGTATAGTACCAACATGATGTCCTTGTCGGGTTTGTACAATCGCAGGCATAGTGCCCTGGCCCTCTGCAATTGTAACAAATTAGTTGTCCGTGACCCCTTCCTAGTCCCATTCCGCCTTTACCTTAACCGCGCCCCTGAAATCCAGCGTACGATATCCCTACATTTGGGTCGAGGGCTTGTGTTTTGGTCTACACCCTATAGGCAAGATTCTGATCCATCATTAGTTCGTAGCTTCGGCAGGTGCATTCATCATGACCTACCGACCTGCAAAAATTACAAAACAATTGTTGGGACGTCTATGTATACTTATGCAACAGATGAAAATTATCCGAAGTATGTTTTCCTCTTATCTAAAAGATCACGCACCATAAT
Organism: Pinus taeda; assembly: GCA_000404065.3. Classification (NCBI taxonomy): domain Eukaryota; kingdom Viridiplantae; phylum Streptophyta; class Pinopsida; order Pinales; family Pinaceae; genus Pinus; species Pinus taeda. Next base: position 139,881 of record APFE030222637.1, read on the forward strand.
GCAGATGCTCGCTCGGCCTGCTTGTGCCTCCGATATTAATGGCATCAGCCCTCCTCCTGCCAAGTAGTTTGTGAACACTAGACAGTGGTCCTTGTCGTGACGTTGGCCTTTGCATTTTATGCAACATACTTCCTCGTGCACCTCCAGCCGAGGTGTCCTGTCCTATTTCAAACTTTGCATTTCCAAACACATATTCTACAGTTGCGTGTGGATTTGTTGGAGTCCCAACCCAGGGTCTTGTATAGGGGCCTCATGTAATCTCATTGCCATATCCAATGCTTCAGCCTGGGTGGAAAGTTTTTGCTGTGATAGTGTCGTCCTTAAGTGTGGCATAAGTGAGGCCACAAACCATGCGCAATGTTGTCCATTCGTCAATGTCATATTGGCTTCACGAATCGTACTCTTTATCCTTTGGTCCAAATCCCAGGGGGTCTCGCCCAGGAGCATTGCGATATCCTTAAACCCAATGATTGATTGTGTTTCTCATTTTAGCCTACTAAATTCCCTGTTCAGCGTGGCCTAGATTTCTGCGATTTCTACATTTGGGTGATCATTAGAATTCTTTATATACCATGTTAATGCACAATCCTGCAGTGCACTCACTAGTGTAGCCTTCTTAATATTGTCATCCATGACGCCTTATGCTTCCCATACTACTCTTACCATGAACCAAAATTGGTCTGAATCTTCATTCCCCACTCCTCTGAATACTGGTAGTTTGATCGCACTAGCCATACTGAACTGTGGTGGTGGCAAAGGTGGGGTGGGTGGAGATGGTAAACACAGAATATACTGCCTTATTAGATTGACCGCACTTCTCGAAGAAACTTTTGTGAGCTCTTCCTCGCTTTCCCACGAGGGTGAAATTAAGGGACTGGTTTCCAATTTTTCACTACTTCCGCTTCTGTAGATCTTCCCACTTCGTGTAGTCCCAAACATTAATTTATTCGCCTAACCCTTTTTTCACACAATAACATCTTAATCCAAGTGTTCAAAGATTTAATATACTTACCTCGTAGTCCCTTGAGGAAACATCACTCCGCCTCACTGTAGCTAATGGTTGTGTCTACCACAAACTCAGTGATAAATCCTCCTATTATTCAATCTAGCTAATGGTCCAGAGCTCGTATGATCTTATCTCCTGATACTTCTAGTCTGCACACTACTTCCAGAGTCCATACTATTGGTTTTTCGAGCTACACATTCTCTAGCTATTTGCTAACTTCATGATCTACTCATACAGTTCCGAAGGAAAGGATGTAAAGAAAATTTCATGGATTTCCATATACAAGTAGCGCTCCAACCACTGTTCCTTAGATACTCATGGATTTCTGTTTTCTTACATTGCGAACTCGTGAATATTCTTGTCCAGCCACTCTTCAATTTATTTCTTTATTGGATTCCAGTGGTACAACATCAGACATCCCTTATGCAGATCCCTGTGCCGGCAACGAAACTATTTGTTGGCTTGTATGGGCCTAACCTAGGTTCAAAGGTGATTTAGCCAAGCAAATCCTGGTACTACTGGCCCTTTCAGCAATAGTCCACAGAGTGCAGACTGAAGTCTTACTCGAAGTAGTATGGGAGGGTGCTAGAACCAGGTTTTTGCACCCTAGGGGTGTCTGATGAGCTTCTGGAGGTCTGTGGTTTGACCTTGCGCACACGTCGCTACACCCACTTGCTATTCCTTCACAACCTATGATGTTGCTTCCGCACAGCCCTACTCAAGGAACAACCTGTATAATACCCAAGTTCCTTGCTATTCAATCTATTATTACCCAATTACTTAACTTATTTATGTAAGACTAATGATTATTACAGCATATTCAGCAATCATATCAATGTGCGCGATAAATGAAACAGTATAAATGTAAAGAAGGAAATGCACAAGAAGATACATAGAAATAGGAATCAACTTCTCTTTATTAATCTTCGATAAAGGTTACAGACTCGACACCACCCTGCACACTCAGCTGCAGGGGTCTGTGCACTCAGTTGCGAACTTTACTAGGCCTCTGCGCACTCAGCTGTAGAGCCTCTTCCTACTACTATAACTTGATACGCTTAGACCCCTACTCTATGCTTGAACCATTTGTATTATTCTCTCTAATTCATTCCCTTTACAACTTAGAGGCTCACTCTATTTATACAATCCCATGGTCCACAGACCATGGGTAGGCCGACATGACTTTACATTAGATTACAATACTTTAGGGTGAACAACCCTATGACTCATCCTATACTTCGTGCTCCGCGCCTCCAATTCGCGGAGTCTTACAAAACCTTTGACCAAAACTTGGGCTTTGAGCCCCAAAACATGTTGTGGGGGGATTCCATTCCCAACACCAGACAACAAAAGGAAAGACCAATAGAAATACAGTAGTGTCCCAACCAAAATGATCAAACATGCATCAGACATTCAGTTCTATATAATACAAGGAAATATGTGTACAACTGGCCTCCTCGTAGATTGGAGAAGGATTTTGGGTTTGATGCGGATTCTCACGTTCAACTCAAGTGATCTACCTTGTCTGCACCTAATCTCAATCCCTAAACACAACCACAACAAATAGAAGACAAGAAGTGGCCTTTCTTAGAAGATTGTTAGATAAAAATATCATATAAATGACTGTAAATTATGTTGAATACAAATAGATATAGGAAAGGAACATATGTTTCTATTAATCATGAAAAAATCATATTACAACCATACACCTTCACCTCAAATATTCCTCTCTACAATCCAGTAGAGTCTCACCACTATAATAAGGAAATCAACATGAAGAGAAATACTCAAACAACGAGAACCTCACAATCTCTCTCTCTATTAGCAACATAGACTCAAGATCTCTAATTCACCAAGAATCTGGCTCTCCAAAACTAACCTAACCCTCCCAAATGGTCTAGTATAAATAGACAGGAGAGAGGTCCCAAGAGTATGAATGTAGACGCGCAGGATGATGATAAGTCATGGAAACTTCTAAATGATAAGTCCTTACCAACTCGAATAAGTGATAAGTCAAACTCGTCTCCTAGGGACCAAGACACTCTAGAAGAGATCCTAGTCACAAGCATAGGAAATAATGAAAAATGCCATAGTCATTCACACAAGGAAGGGTTGGGAGCAATTGGGAGGCTCTAGTCGCTTTCATAGGCCTCCATCCATGTGACAGGGAAGTATGTCTGGAAAAAGGAAGGTCTAAGGACTGGAAAAAGTCACACAACCATGAAGACTAAAGAAAATTGGCCCTAGGGGTAAAATAGGTTGATAAAAAATTATTAGACAAATCTACATCATGCAAATAGATGAGCTAATGTCGATCATGGTAGAAACTGCCTGATTAATAACCAATGAGATAAACTAATAACAAACACGAGGGAATCCACCAATGAGGAAATGGACCCCAAGGTACCTAGTATAGTCCACTAAATGTGAATAAATGAGATGATGTCGAACACCAGTGAACTCGACCAATTAGGAGCGAATGATGTAAATCCAATGTCGATCGTGAGGTAGCCCCACTAAGGTTTGGAAGATCCAAGGTACTACTAGTTCCTAGATCAAGCTCCTAGATAATGTGTTGAAGTCGAAAGGGGAAGATCCATCAAAGGAGGGCCTTAATTTATCCCCCATCAATCGACATGGAAGATACCAGGATGATGTGATGTAGGGATGAATTCATGAACACATAGCAGCATGACAGAAAAGTGAATTGGCAACATGACTAATGAGCACCAAGTGATATCATGCAATGATGTAGGAGGCATCAAAACACGCTCAATATAACTGGAAGAGTAACCAGTCGGAGGATTAAAGAGACTCATATGGATGCTACGACTCCTAAGCAAGCTAAAACCCAACTATAAGATAATGAAGTGGACAAATGCCTTATTCAAGGGCGACACAAAGGATGCTACCATTTGATGATTAACGAAAATATATGTTCCCTCCCTTCTATTTTTATAAGTTTCTTTTTTTGTAAATTCATCCCCCAAGCCCGAAAAAGAGATAAAAGTATGCAAGGAGGAACCTCCTAGCCATAGAGAACTAGGGTATTAATTTTTCATAACTAGCCTATCCTAGTCTGGAAAAGGGTTAAACTTATACAGGATAGACGACCCTTTAAGTACTTTTACAAGCATGAAGGAGACAAGTTCACTCGACAATATTTTCTAAATTAAGGAATCTGAAAAGAGCTTAAAGAAACTCCGCCTTGAGGAACGAGTGGTAGAGAGGATAGAAATTGGTTCCTGTAATGATGAAACTAATCATGAAATAACGAGGATAAGAGGTGCGCTAAGAGGGCCACTCATTGTAGCGGTTCCTCCAAGAAAGGGTAAAACACCAAGTGAAAGTGAATGGTAGGCCAAGCAGATGATTATGCTGGAATGAAGAAACCAAGGCTCATCATGCAACAATAGGCTGATAAAAGGTGGAAAAAACAAGGGATAAATTGTGGAATCCTCCTGGGGTATTGCCAAAAATATGGCGAAGAAGAGGACATGAGGCTCAAATTCTAGGTCATGCTGGGTTAGAAGGAGAGATTTTGAAAGGTGATAACTAGGGTATGCATGAGCTGGTAAGATCTACTACTAATTGACGACATGCATAAAAGGGAGTGGCTAAAGTCATAACTTGATGGGGTTGGACATAAGGCATAATGATGGCACTGATAGTTAATAATGCAATGGTGATGGTGATATATGACCTACCCCTATATGTCAGGTGTTGGGTCCCTATAATACTAGTGTATTCCCTCATTGTTATTGTCAGTGTAGCCCCCTTATTGTTATTGTTTTTCTCGTGTATTCCCCATATTATTATTATTGTGCCCCATAGAAGCTCACTATTGTTATGGAGTTGTCATTAGTGTGACTTTTTGGAAGCTTTTACATTGGGTTTTTCTGGTGTAATTTCTCTAAAATCCGGCAGGAATTTATTGAAATCACAAGCTTGATGGGTAATCCTGTGCAATCGAAGTGCCCTAGGGGTTTTCGAGGGTGTTGAATCCATATACACAGTAAAAAAACTAGTTTAAATAACACAAATAAAGATTCCACCTCAAAATTTTCCACCCGATTCCAGCACCAAAAAGTCTAAAAAGTCGCACTAAAGACAACTCCCTATTGTTATTGTTGTGCCCTTACATTATTATTGTTATGTCAACTTTGATCATATTGTGACCCCTTGTACTCCTATATATAGAAAGGAGATTTTTTCATTTGAATCATCCAAGAATTGTTCATTTGTGTAATGTAAAGGAGGTTTCCCCCTCAAAGAGGCTAATTTTGAAGTCGATGATATATCTCTTCTTCTATTGTTGCATAACATTTGGTATCAGAGCTTTGGATTCAAGGGTTTCGCTACTTCAAAAAGGCCATAGTGTAATTTTTTCTACAACTTGTTTTTTACGAAGCTTCAAAATATGAAATCAAAATCACGTGAAGTTGAAATGTTTTTGAACTTCATGTCCAAATTTCACATATTTTCTCTCTATATTTTTGGAGATATGAGCTTATGAAGTTAGGGTTTTTGCAGGCTCTAGAATTCCATCTCAAATAGGTGACCTCAGGAAAATCATCATAAATTTCTCTTTGAGAATTAGATTTGAATTTCATAAAAACTGAAAGAAATAGGATGAACTTTAGTTGTTTTGGTATCAATGTCAAGGCCGAAGGTTGAAACAGTGACACATGGCACTATGTACAAGTTCACTCTACTAACACATTCTATAATAAAGTCATCATGGGAGATCGGGCATAAATATTTCCTGAAGAATGTAATCTTGTTTTGACTTGTGGGTTGGAAAGAGGACTCATAGGGATAACACAAGATAAAATTTCATACCCTTGGAGATGCAAAATTACAGAGATAAAACATATTCAATACCGAGCTCCTACAAAGAGAAATAAAGGTGTGTAGTTTTTTAAATTTTGCATAAGTTTTGTTTGAGAAATTAGTTTGAAGTGATTCAAAGGGAATAGTGAAGCATAATTATCATTAATTGATGACCCGAAGAAAGAAAATGGAAACACCTAGTAAGAAACCCAAAATATCTACTATGGCACATGAAGAAGAGAAAGAAATGCAACATGATATATCAAAATTATGAGACCAATTGCAACAAATTTTGTTCTCACAAAAAGTAACAAAAGCTAAGATGGATGGTTTAAAGAATGGCATGGAAGCTAAGATCAATGGTATAGAAGAAAACGTTAAAGGTAACATGGAATATGTGAAGTAATATTTGACAAAGTTGCTACAAGAAATGCTTCCTAATGGCAAAAATGTAGTAGAGGAAACTCATGATGAGAACAAAAGAAATGTTAATCATGATTTTATAGACTCTAACATTTTATTGAAGACCCACCATGTTTCAAATATCGATATGAGGAATTTTGATGGCAAGGATCCTGTAACATGGATACTACAGATGGAGTAATATTTTGATCTCCATAATGTGCAAAACACACAAAATGTATGCATTGCAACTTTATATTTGGAACCCAATCAGTTTGTATGGTATCGATGGCTTTTCTCTCGTAAACAAATTGTCAATTGGTCAATTTTATGGAGGAAATGATAGGACATTATGAGGATACAAATAGAAACACCTTCTTTAGCCAATTTGTAAATCTCAAACAAAAGGGTTCAATGCTAGAGCACATTGAGGACTTCCAAAAATTGAATATAAGGGTAAATGATATTCCAAAGGAGCATAGGATTGATGTCTTTATAAGGACTTTAATGGATAACATGCAACATGAGGTTCACCTTTGGGAACCTAATTCATTGGAGAAGGCATTCATGTTGGCAAGAAAAATTTAAAGAAAAATTATGGCAACAAAGAAGCCTACCACTCACAACTATAAATATGGAAGTGTTGTTGCTCCTAGCCTTCCGCAACCTAAAAGGTTGATGCCACAAGAATTGGAAGGGAAAAAGAGAAAAATGGCTTTATTATAGTTGTGATAACAAGTACACTAAAGGTCATAAGTATGCTGAGAATAAATTAATTTACATAGATTTGGAAGAGGAGGAGGAAAAGGAACATGAAACGTCAAAAGAAGAGGATATACACCATAAACCAACCCCATAGAAAGAAGAAATAAATATGACCATATCTTCTAATGCATTGACAAGAATTACCACTCCTTAGACTTTCAAGATAGAAGGACATATCAAGAAGAGAAAGGTAATTTTGTTGATTGATTCGGGTAGTACCCATAATTTTGTTCATTGTAAGAGAGCCAAGGAATTGCATTGTTTGTTATATCTAGCACCAGAGTGTCAAGTGATGGTTGCAAATGGAGGAACCATAAATTTCTCTAAAAAGTTCCATAATATCAAGCTATCCATGGGAGAATGTGTATTGAATAGTCCAATGCATTCCATTCCATTGGGTGGTGTTGATGTTGTATCAGGAGTCCAACAGTTACAATCTTTGGGTACAATAACTTTTAATTTTCAAGAAATTTTCTTGAAATTATTTTGGGAAGGAAAGGAAGTTGAATCAAGGGGTATCGTAGGGAAACCAAGAAAGATAATAAACTCTAATGGAATGACAAAACTTATAAATAAAGAACAACGGGGTGTAATTACATAATTATGTTCACTAGAGGTTCAAACATCGAAATCATCTATTTCTCCAGATCTCCAAAAATTCTTGGACAATAATTCTAAGGTTCAAGTAGTGGAAGATCACATCAATCATCAACAACAAGTTATCTAACTCTTAAAGGATAACCTCACTTTGGCAAAGAATAGAATGAAACTACATGTATATCAACATCGCAACGAAAGAATTTTTAATGTAGGTGACTAGGTATTTTTACGGCTACGACCATACAAACAAATGTCCCTCAAGCAAGCTAATAAGGATAATAACTTATCACCAAATTATTCTGGTACTTACAAGGTGTTGTAAAAGATTGGTACTATGGCATACAAATTGGAGCTTCCTGCGTCTTCCTGAGTGCACCCATTTTTCCATGTTTCATGCTTAAAGAAGGTTATATGTGAAAAGCTCCCAGTTTAAAAAATATTTTCAAAACTTGAGGAGGAAGGAAAAATCATATTGGAACCTAAAGCAATCATGGAAATAGGAACTCAATAACTACAAAATCGATCAATTTCAGAGTATCTCATCAAGTGGAAGGACTTACCCGCTAAATATTCCACATGGGAGGATGATAATTTTATACAGAAGCATCAAGAACTACTCAAGAATTTAGGACAACACTTTTTTGAATGAAAGCAGCATGTTAGGTCCCTATTATATTATTGTATTCCCTATTTGATATTTTTATTGTAGCCCCCTTATTTTTATTGGTGTGACCATGTAGTCCCCATATTGTTATTAGTGTGCCCCATAGAAGCCCACTATTGTTATTGTTGTGCGCTTACATTATTATTTTTATGTCAGATCTAATTATATTGTGACCCCTTAGACTCATATATATATAAAGGAGATTTTTTCATTTGAATCATCCAATAGTTGTTCATTTGTGTAATGTAAAGGAGGTTTCCCCCTCGGGGAGGCTAATTTTGAAGTCGCTGATCTATCTCTTCTTCTATTTTGTGAGATTGTTGCATAACATCAGGTTCCAACGAAACACACCTAAGGTCCAATGGATGTCCCAATAGAAATGCCACCCTATCGTGTAAAAACCATCCATAAATACTAGAACCATGGTTAAATCACATAATGAAATACATAAAACATGGATTCGGTAAAAACATGACCATGTCTTTTTTTAATATAATTTTTGTTTTTTGATTTGTTGCATAAATAAGGAATGACAAATACTTGCATCACACACCAAACCAAAAAGGAGATAAATAATCATACTCCTATGTACAATATGCACAAGCACAACACAGTCCAATAGGTCATGCTAAAGTGTGCCCACAGCTAGGCACGGGCCAAGGGTTTCTATACACAAACTCATGGAGGGTAAGGGAACCATATTGCTCACTAATGTGGGACCATGCCAAAGGAAGTCAAACTGACCAATGCTGAAAGCTTAACCATGCCAAGGACAATATAACATAGTATAATTTTCAAAACTAACCCAAAGACATAAGGGGGGATCAAGACATAATGGAGGTACACAATGCTTGTTGACAGGCGGTAAGAAGTTAGATAATTCATTGAAAAGTTTGGTGGTAGAAACCCAAGACTTGAATCGGTCCATGGGTGGAACGTCCAAGGAGGGATGAGGAGGTGCCCCCTGAATTGTTCCAAGATTTATGTTGCCAAGATTTTCCTATTCCGAATCAAGGAGACTAGAGGTAGAAAGAGACATACTCTCCCTAAGATGATTAGTGGGTAGATACATGACCTCCAAGTTCACTAGTCGGGAAGTTTTGTGATTGAGGGAGTCATGTAGGGAAGGAAGAGGGACGACCCGTGTGGGAAAAGGAACCTGTTCATATTCCATGTTGGGATGGATTGTCTAACCAAAGTCAAGAGGTACTGATGGGACTGCCAAGGAGGAAATCTCTTCCACTAAAGGTGGCAAAGGGTTCTCACTAGCTTTATCAACTTCAATAGAATCTGGTGACACCACCCACAAATCAAGAGGTATATGGGGTCCACAGTTGTCAGAAAAGATCATATGCATAGGATATTTTGAAGAGGATGAAGGAATTTCGGGTGGTGGTAATGGAGGAAATACCCCAATAAGAGATGAGCTTTTAAACAATCCCATGCCAACACTCTGATACTAACCAGGATTATCTCCCACAAGTGGGATTAAGTTCCCTATAGTATAAATCTAGGTCGATGGCACACAATAGTCAAGCTGGTCAATGGTAGCAATCTTGCCTTCATGACGAAATAAAAGCACATAGAATACAGATGAGAAAACTACGGTCATGGCATAGAACCAACTATGGCCAAGGAGTAGGTTATAATCCAAAGGAGCATCGATGACTTCAATATTGAGATAAACAATTTTTTCCTCTAAATCAATGGAAAATTTGGGAAGAATTCACTTAACTAAAAATTTATATCCATCAAAGGCTTGAAGAGCAGTGATGGACATAGTGAGTGTTGAAGAGCCAAGGGCCTTCCAACATGATGTTGACATGCCATCAATGGAAGATCCTTCATCCACAAAAGTGTGATGAATATTCCTATGGAAGACACATATAATAATCTAAAAATAAATCTGGTGGGAAAGTCAAGGAGAAGACTTGTAAGCATTGAATGCAATGATGTTTGAGTTAGATGGATCTACCCCACCAATCATAGACAACAAGACTTTGTGTCGTCGAGGATAAATTTGCAAAACCTTCAAGGCCGACATGACATAAGTATTCTGGGAAATATCTTCAAGAATACTGTAATGTTGAGCGGCTTAGGCAGTGGGATTATGTGTTTCCTTACGAATGACACCCTTGGGGGAGCGATAAACTAATTCAAAAGGCTTATCTAATGTGAGATGTCCAATGGAAATAGGTGGAGTGGGTGAGTCCTTAGAAGAAGGAGTCGACTTGGGAACATCATATGACTTAGCTCATGTGGTTACATTCACATCTTCTTTACACATAACGGGGGATGAACTATGGGTAGGATAGGAAAATGGCCCCTCGTTTCCCCCTTATGTAGGTGGATGAGGCTGGGAACCATTTTTTTACTGAGGTTGTGCCAGAAATGAATGATTTAAAACAATAGGTTGTTGGGTAGACTGTGGTGGTGCAAGGAGCCTATGAATTTTATCCATCTGAGGGCATTTGTGAGCAATATGTTCACCTTGAAATTGTATTCAAGGGAATTTAATCTTTCGACAACGCTCACTCATTCCCACTCCCTGATTTTGGGGATCTAGTTGAAATTCATGAGCAGTTTTATTCTTCTTGTTATTATTTTTACCACTAGGTTGTTGGTTGTTCTTAAGTGTCATGGACTTCACTATTAGAACATCGGTGAACTGCTCAGAAGAGGGCACTTTAGTAGAGCCATACGCACTTGTTGGGGCTTGAGATGTAAAAATCAATTGCCCAAGTTGGCTCACAAAATCAGAAACAAACCCAATATTATGTGGGCAAGGAGCAGGTTTAGGAGGGTCAATAGAAATCCTAGGGGCAGTAGGTAACAGTTTGTATAGCGTACCTAATTGTGAATAGATAGGATCCAACTATTGGGCAACTAAAATGGCTTACTCCTTGGTAATGGCATGAAACATGGACACATCCTTGGTAATATGGGGTCGGAGAGAGCGAATGAACCACTTATGAAAGATTTCATCAGGTAACTTGGTTCTCACTAACCTCTTGCAATGATGCCACTCATGAGTGTGATTAGAAATTAAGTTGGAATCATATTCTTTGAAGTTTGATAAGAGATCATAGTTGATATCATACTGAGTAGGTAATTGGAAGTGTGTCAATAAAGTTTGAGCTAAGGAGGCAAAGTCTGTAATGTCCCCAATTAGATTAATTTTTCTAAGATGAATTTCTATTTTGCAATTCGGTGTTGGGAAATATTTTTGCATGTAAACTTAGGAAAAGTGGGTGGAGGGAGTCCCCACTTAATTTTTAGACAGATGGAGGCCACCAACATTAGAGAAAATGAAAGATTAAATTGATAGTGGAATATGGGGCCCACATAAAGTACACACTTGGGGAAGAAAGAATTTGAATTCCTTGAGGCAAATCAAATTTTTGGAGTGACCCACAAGGAATGCATGGCCAACAATTATAAAAGGAAGGAATGAAGGAGAAATAGGGATCTTTTGTCTATTTGAAAATTAAATTTGCCTTAGTTGTTCAGCTGAGCCAACATTGTGTTGTTTAGCACAAGAGCTTCCCAAGGAGAGAAGCTCAACCTTTCTTTGGTGGACTTTGAGTGCCACCCTAGGAAGGCTTTCTTTCATCACTGAGACTAGAAGAGGCATCAACTATAGTTCCCACTCATTTTTGGAGTAGAGCACGCAGTTTGGGAGCCACCACTGCATAGAGGGAGGATTCACTGGTTGTTTGTGGAGCTAGGTTGTTAGGGAATTGACCGAAGAAGCTACAAGATTGTTCCTTGATCATTTTCATGAGTGTGGAGGGCAGCTACATCCAAGAGTACCAACCTACACGTAACTCTCATTGCATCATCTCCTCCATGATTGTGCAGTCATTGGAGTGAGACATTTTTGGGGAAGCATCATCTGAGGGAGTTTGGAGCTGAGGTGCTAGGAAATCATTGGGAGGGAAATTTGAGGAGGATTACTAAAGTTTGGAAAAAATATATTGACAGGAGTAGCCACATTAACATAATTCGAATTTGGTGGAGGGCCAAGCTGTGAAGGGTCAAATTTCGAAAATTGGAGCTAAGGGAAACCCTTTCTGGGTTTTTCTAGGTTTTGGGAAAGGAGCACTTTCCTAATTTTATAGAATTTTCTGGGCACTCTAGAGTGGGAAAATCAGGGGGTGAAGTCAGATAACATTGTAGTTTTGGAGCAGAAACACAATTTTATGGAGTTGTTGATTATTGCAACTATTTGGATTTCTCATACTCATCACCCGGTGCTTGTAGCTTGCCTTGTGCAATCCCGGGTGAAATTTCTACAACTAATTTGTACCAAAACATATATTATTAATAAAATTTGGCCAGTTTCACAATTTGCAAAAATTTCTAGTTTATGTGTATGCATTTTTGAAATTTTCTGTGTTATTTATTTGTGCATGTCTTTGTTATCATTGTAAAATTTCTACTAGGAATATTATAGTGGTATCATAGCATGATCTTGGCCAGTTGTGGAGTATCCAGCAAGATCATGGAAGATTTGGGCATTTATGCACTGTGATGGGTGAACTATAGACAAACCCATGGCTCAAGGGAGAGTGAGTATCATTGAGGGGGAAATGACCCTCACCCACTTTGATGGTTCAGCTAGGAGTTCTGTCAGAAAATGGGTACAAGAATTGGACACATATTTCTGGTTAAACCCCATAAGGGAGGTAGACTCTGTTAGACATGCCACTTTACACTTGGATGGAGATGCTGTGGAATAGTGGTACCGAGGGCTGATCCCTTTGGGTCATGTACATATCACATCCTACAAAGAGTTCACACAGAGACTCATGGAGAGATTTGACCAAAAGGACACTAGACCCCCTCAAAGGGAGTGGATAGGATGAAGAAAGCTATAGGATGAGACCAGAAGGCATTCTACTCGTGGAGACCAAGCTTTAGATGTCTAAAGCTTGAGGAGGATGTTAAGAAGGAGGACATGTAGGATGTTGAGGGGCACATCGATATACTCGTTGTGGCGCAGGAGTCACCATTGTTGGAGGCCTCTTTAGTAGCTCCAGCTGACACCTCGGTTGAGGGAGTAGATCATACACTCGGAGGGCCATCTATTGATGAGATGCCAACAGTTGATGAGGTACCCGTGCTATGACCCAGTTTCTAAACGATGGTCACCCACAACAGGTCGATGAGGTGCTTGGAGGCATACCTGTCATTGAGGAGGTATCGAAAGAGATGGAGGGATCCAGATTAGTGACTGATTTTATAGAGGATAGTCACCCTCCACAGTTTCATCAGTTTCAGGCTAGCCCTCTAGTGTTGAGAAAGAAGGCCACAACAGTGCGAGAAGCCATTCTACAACAAAACAAGGAGTTGGAGGGCATGCGAGAGGTTTGTGTTCAGTCAGCGACCAAACTGACTCGCATTGGGGAACGTTTGGGTTCCTTAACGGTTCAGTTGGAGTGCACATTGGAGTGATGGGGCAACCCTACTCAAACATTATAGGCCAATAGCACTAGCAGGTTTCCACTACACATTGGAGAGGGAGAGGTAGAGTCACCTCGACATATTTTATATGTTGACCAGGATGGTGAGATGAGGCGACATGAGTTGTGCAGGGTGCATCCTTGGCAGGATGGACGGTTAGTTCCATGTATGGGAGTTTATGCTCTCGATCTTTCCCTTAGGTTTGGATGGCGAGATGTATTGAGTTGGTATCTGGTGGAGCTAGCTAGGAGGTTAGATGCATACATGACCGCAACTCAGCAGAGGCTTTACATTACTAGAGGAGCTCGAGGGCCAGACTGTTTTTGGAATCAAGGTGGGATTCTCCATCACATCATGGAGTCAATAGGTCATGGTAGTAGCTACGTGATGGATGCGGTGGTTGGGTGCGCACATCTTTTCATATCCCCTTCATAGTTCCTGAAAACACTAGTGACATGATGGATTGGTAGAGGAGCGAGCAGATTTTATGAGTTGTCATGGCATGTTGGGTTGACATGGGATCACAGGATGGTTAGACTACTCTAGCAGGAGTTGATAGGAGGAGGTGGCATCATCAGGCCACCAGATAGGGCATCATATGGAGACAATGCTTTCTCATTGATATTGGGCACTAGAACTACTGAGGTTCGACATGGTAGCATTAGTACTGATTGCATGTGAGGAGTTGAGCCACATATGTGTACCTGGGCAGATGAGGAGGTGTAGATCACATTATGGTGGGTGTACTAGCAGAGTGGCAGATGCATGGGCACATATGGGATGGCCTATGGTACATGGTGGCATGGAACTGAGTGTTGATGTCCAGTGGTGCATGAAGTTGTGCCACGGAGTTTAGGGCTATGTAGTGGAGTGATGGGGTGTGTATTTGTGTGCAGCAGAGCATGATGATGCACAACAGTTTATTGAGGTGTTTTCACCAGAGAGATCTCCTGATGAGGGCATTAGGAAATCCATTAGGTTTGGCACACTCAAATATGGAGATTGATTTGATCGTAGGGTTGACTGTCAGCTTCCCTTTATCACTCACCATCATTGCACATTGATGTCGAGGACTTTGATACCACTCCTTATGCTCTCATTGCGAGCAACAAAACCCAGGATTTCATCTGAGATAGTTGGATGGAGCATGGTGCATCAGGAGAGAGGCTTTCCAATTGTGTCATATGGGCAAGGTGTGGGTAGGTGGATGTAGGCTTGGGGGTAGTCCAATATTTTGTAGAGGTAACACTTGCACCGCACTTGAGCCCACAATTAGGGAGAGGCATGACCCCCTCTGGGTGAGACATTTTGAGGTGTCTCAGGAGCATCCAAAAAAGTTTGTGGACCTTACATGCAGGTAGATGTTTAAACTCCAAGTGGTGTTGAGGAGCACTTTTAGGAGGTAGGATGATAAATCCCACTGTGTGGTATGGCCGACGTAGGGCAGGTTCATATGAACCAAATTGGTTCATGATGTAAGGAAGCCACATATCGATTGAACACAAGGGCTTGAGATGTGGTACAGTTTGGCACCAACAGCTGTCTGGATTATGTCGCAGCCATTCTAGCTGTGGGATCTAGGGATCTGGCTGGTTGATTGGACACTTTGTTTCATGATGAGCGGGAGAAGGATAGAGAATGACCCGACTCTCGCTTGGTTTGACATGAAAGGGAGCATTGAAGCCTTTGTTGCATAGCAAGACTAGTTTTCCTTGTTGCTACTACAAATTAGAGTGAGTGTTGGATGGGTAGGTCATGACCTCATGGGGATTCTTGGGCCAGATGAATTGGGACTCCATAGATATTTTTCCATTAGGTCCTAAGAGAGGGGGATATAGCTTGTGCGTGACAAGAAAACCGTCATGATCAAAGTGGCGCAACGATATCATGGTGGCACCCCTTTTGGACTATCTTGGGATTTTGGCCTAGTAGGGCTTAAGAGTTCAACTACCCGTGGAGGTGAGTGATTTTATATAGGGGAAGATCATCCATATCTTCCATTGGGTTTTAGTGACTTGTTGGTGGTGTGGCATACTTCACCAGCGTCATAGGGTGATCAGTGGGAGGAGATCAGGGGAAGCACAAGTAGGCAAGGATTCCATCCCAAAAGGATTGGATTATGTCTTCAGGGGTCTACTCCTAAAGTGCACAAGAGAGACTATTTAGTAGATCAGTTTCACAAGGATATGATCAAGATTTTATACTACCATGATGCTCTACTTAGTGGCAGTATGCAGGGGACGTCTGGTGCCTATGTCGAGTAGGACAACAAGTGGAGCAAGGGATGCCTCATGCTGATCAAGATGGCTTGGGATCCTGGCAAGACAAGTCAGAGATCAGGGATGGTTGAGTGGTACATTTCGGACCCTAGTATAGTGTTTAAAGACTGTTGGGGTCAGTATATCAAGAGGGTGGTTATTCAGGCATTACTTGAGGATAAGCAATTTTTGGTGGGGAGGACTGTAATGTCCCCAATTAAATTAATTTTGCTAAGATGAATTTATATTTTGTAGTTGGGTGTTGGGAAATATTTTGGCATGTAAATTTAGGAAAAGTGGGTTGAGGGAGCCCCCACTTAATTTTTGGAGAGATGGAGGCCACCAAAATTAAAGAAAATGAAAGATTAAATTGATAGTGGAATATGGGGTCCACATAAACTACACACTTAGGGAATAAAGAATTTGAATTCCTTGAGGAAAATCAAATTGGTGGAGGGACCCATAAGGAATGCATGGCCAAAAATTATAAAAGGAAGGAATGAGGGGGCAATAAGGGTCTTTTGTCTATTTGAAATTTGAATTTGCCTTAGTTGTTCAACTGAGCCAATATTGTGTTGTTTAGCACAAGAGATTCCTGGGGAGAGGCTCAACCTTTCTTTGGTGGACTTTGAGTGTCACCCTAGGAAGGCTTTCCTTCTTCACTGAGACTAAAAGAGGCATCAACTATAGGTCCCATGCATTTCTGGAGTAGAGCACGTAGTCTGGGAGCTACCACTACATAGAGGGATGATTAACGGGTTGTCTTTGGAGATGGGTTGTTTGGGAATTGACTGAATAAGCTACAAGAGTGTTCCTTAATCATTTTCATGAGTGTCTAGGGGAGATATAGCCAAAAGGACCAACCTACACACAACTCTCACTTTATCATACACAGGACTGCATCATCTCCTCCATGATTGTGCAATCATTGGAGTGAGTCGCTTTTGGGGCAACATCATCAGGGCGAGTTTGGAGTTGGGGTGCTGGGAAATCATTGGGAGGGAAATTTGAGGAGGATTTCTAGAGATAGGAGAGGAGATTGACAGTAGTAGCCATAGTAACAAAATTCGAATTGGGTGGAGGGCCAAGTTGTGAAGGGTCAACTTTCAAAAGTTGGAACTAAGGGAAACCCTTTCTGGGTTTTTCTGGGTTTTGGGCAAGGAGCACTCTCCTAATTTTATAGAATTTTTTGGGCACTCTAGAGTGGGAAAATTAGGGGGAAAATTTAGGCAGCAGTGTAGTTTTGGAGTAGTAGCACAATTTACTGGAGTTTTTTTATTATTGCAACCATTTGCTTTCTCGTACTCATCACCTAGTGCTTGTAGCTTGCCTTGTGAAAGCCCAAGTTCAATTTCTCCAACTAATTTGTACCACAACAGATATTATTAATAAAATTTGGCCAATTTCAGGATTTGCAAAAATTTATGGTTTATGTGTATGCATTTATGAAATTTTTGTGTTATTTATTGTGCATGTATTTGTTATCATTGTAAAATTTCTACTAGGAATTTTACAAAGTCACTATAGGATGCAGTATCTAACTCAATATACCATTTTGTGTCATCCCTAGTCAACGTACATTGGAACAAGTGATGCTTAATTGAATTTTCCACGAGAGAGTTGGATGAACATCACAGATGATACATAGTGATATGAGTGGATGGATTCTCCCAAGGATTTCCTTCAAACTTGGGAATATTAGATGGTAATTTGGCAGGCATAGGTAGCCACCAGGGATCATGTTTGATGGGGTTGTTAGTCAACTTATCCAAATCTAGCAAATCAAGAGAAGATAAAAATCGATTGTGAATTTGGCTAAATGGATCATAGGCAAGAGAACCCCTTGACCAACCTTGTGATCCCCCCATATAGGGATTAGAATGACTTACTTGCTGGTGAAGGAAAGGGTTCGCCCCGGAAAAACACTGTTGTGGGCAAAAATGACTATTAAATGGATGTTGCCCCATGGGGTATGTACCCCAAGAAAGAAAAGGACCCCCAAGAGCATGAATTCTCACGGGGTTGTACCGATGAGTAAAATAAGGACCTCTTTGTGCAGTAGGACCGACATAAGGATGATAACCTATGTGGGTGATGATATTGGCAGCAGGGTTTCCCCCAGGTAAACTAGCCCCCAAGGAAAGGTGTTGGTAGGTGGCATCCCTCCAAAGAGAAAATTGTACCAAGATTGTGACATATTAGACGCAAAATTTCCCCCATATTGAATAGGAACAACTAGTGAACCCCCCATGGATTTCCAAAAGTAAATATACCTAACTAAGGGACAGGAATAGTGGGTTGAGCGAAGGAAGGCGAAATGAATTCTGACCCTACTGGTTGACTAGGATTAACACCCATGGTCAACGTAGAAGATGGAGTAGGCATAGACACATCAGGTAAATTCATAGGAGTTATAGAGGGAATAGGTGGAATGCCCAAGAAGATCTAAGAGGTGTAGAAAGAGGAGTTGGTGTGGCTCCACTGAGAGGCGACAATGATAACATGGCAGCTGACACTACTGATAGAGAAGGTAACAAGGTATTAGACTCTGATATAAGGTAGACAACTGAAAAGGCTACATAAATATAAGATGGTACAGAACCATCAGGCTTCATCCTTAACAACTTAGGTCCTAGTGGATCGGTCAAGGGTGGATTTGCAAGAGCAACAGAATTGTCTACCAAAGTCTCAATAGAGATTAGATCATTAACAGAAGGACCAAGTATAGGCTCCAAAACTATGTGTTGATCTAAGTCTTGAGAAATAATAGGCACTCTCCATGCAGGAGTGATAAGTCCACCTCGTTCAGGAGGAAAACCAAGAATACGATGAGAGTGTTAGCGACTATGTTCAACCAAGGTGAAAAATTATAATTTAATGCAATTATGTTAGTCCAAATACCCTAGGGCCAAAACTACTAACTCAAACCAAACATCACGCACTAGAAACATCCTAAAATATAGCCACATTCAAACCAAGTGTAAATAATATGGTGGTGGATAGTTATACTAGTGATATGCTTCCCAACCCTTTCAGTTGCAAATTTGGTGCAAGTTCCCTTATTAGCCATGGGGCACCCTTCAAGAGGAGTGAGAGAGTATGAATAATATATTCCCCAGGTATAGATAAGATGTTCCGAACCTGCACTTGTGTATGAGCCCTAAAAGATAGGCCACTATGGTCACCACCGAAAATGACACGACCTAGGGGGACAGTCACAAGAAAAATCCACATGCAAGGGCAAGACACTTAACTCTGAGAACCAATACCAAAACCCCCTTGAGAGTTGTCTGCCAAGTGGTCCCCAAGTGCTACAAAAAATGCTAATAACACCACTTGTATGCATGAAAATTCCGTTATATCGTGCCACTCAAAACTAAGAGAAACAGGTTATGTCACCCCTTGTAGCCCAAGTGCGACCTTATGCTTAACCCTCTTGTTAGAAGGGATTCCCAGAACACACTACTACAAACGAATTTATCTCCCTATGAGAATATGCTAAGTTTGGTTTGTAGTCTTGGAGAAGTTAACTCACACTCCTATCTCCAAGACCCTAGCCTAAGCTAGTGTTGGTGTGCTACCCATAAAAATAAAAGACAGGTCTAGTTAATTTTAATTATCACGTTGATTTTAAGTGGTTTTTATTTACACAGTTGGGTTGTGGCGTGAAATTGAAATGGTGTGAATGACTCTTTGTTAGTAACCATGATGCATCTATATGCAAATTATCATTTCAGTTCGATGAATTCTAACTCCAGGAAGGTAAGATTTTTTCCACACAACACACCAATGCATATTGATGCACCTCTCACTAAATTCTAATATGCAAATTATCCCATTTCTTTTTAAATTTTTATATTGATGACCCAAAAACAAACCAAAAAGGAAAATCAAAGTAACTGAGAAGAGACCAAACAAATGTTCCCAAGAAAGAATGCAAAGCACTCCAAAAATGTCAAAGCTAGGAAAATAAAGCCAAATAAACAAACACACTCAGAGCGATCAAATTGAAAGCCAAAAGTGGAGGAAGGAAGGTAATGTCAACATCCTAGGACTATAGCACAATGGTTCAACTAAGGCCAATTTTCTACAAAGGTCAACACCAAACCCTAGAGGCAAGAAGGCCTGGAAAAGATAAAATGAGGGAGAGATAAGAAAATTAAAACACACTCAAATGAACATTCCTATATGACAGTTGCACAACCAATCACAACACCACCAATCATGACAAAAATAACCAAAAGAAGAAAGAGATCACTTAAAAAAAAAGTGACAATAGTGCACAAGGGACAAAAATATCTGGAATGAGAAATGAAAAAGGTCTAAAGATTCAATGAAAGAAGCCAAACATATCTGAAAATGAGACGTATAGGAAAAAGTTAAGTCTCCACCCAAAGCACCCAAATATATTCAAGAACACCTTAAAAGACACAAGTGATAAAATACCCCAAGTAAAATAATCAAAGATGGATCAAATCAGAGCTAAACAGTGGTTGATCAACAACAAAAAACCTCTAGATCTAACAAATCTCCAAAGATCAAGGAATCAAGGCTCAAAACAATCCAAAACCTTGTCTCAAACGAAACAAATCCAAGTCAATGAAATCAGACACTAGAAGACATACCTAAGCCAAACCAGTAGGCAAACAAAAAGGTAACTCAAATCCATTGCAGAGAAAAACTTTCATAGGGTAAATTTCAATTTTTCAGGGCCAATACCCAGCCGAACAGATCAGTCATGCAGAAAAATATTGGTTTCTCTGATGAAAGTGGAAGTGAGTGCTTCAGTCATAAAATCTTCATACAGAGTCAGATGTCGGGGATTTTTTTTGTTTTTAACCAAATTGTGAGAGGAATATAAACCTATGGTAAACCAAATTCTCTACATACAATTCCAAAATTTGATTTTATTTCCCAAATCTGTTTTTATCTATAAAAAAACAAAAAAAAAAACAACAACAACAACAACAAAAACAACACAAAAAACGAAAACGAAAACGAAAACGAAAACAAAAACAAAAACAAAAACAAAAACAAAAACAAAAACAAAAACAAAAAAACAAAAAAACAAAAACAAAAACAAAAAACAAAAACAAAAACAAAAACAAAAACAAAACTCCATATTTAACACTGCTAGGATTCGAAGCAAGTAAAACGAATGGAGATAAATAATAATCCAAAAATCCACATAGAACTCAATGGGAGACCAAAAAAATAACCAGATCCAAAGTAAAAGAGAAAATAAATAAATACAAAGAGTGCAAAAGAAAAATTATCTCATTGAAAGCACCAATTCGATTGCATCAATATTTTCATACAAGGAGCCATTACTCTGTTATCTCATGCCCGATTGAGATCACCAGACAACAAAAAATAATGGCTAATAAATTCTAATAAAAATCCCCAATCTAGATGGCTAATCATGCATCAAGGAGTCAATTCTATATGCTTAAAGGAAATACGTGTGCACCTAGCCTCCTCATATATTGGGGAAATATTTTGGGTTTGATGTAGATTCCTACACTCCACTCGAGTGATCTACCTATTCTACACCTAATCTTGATCCCTACACACAAACATAAACAAACAGAGAAAATAAGTGACCTTCCTCAGAATATTGTTAGATCAAAATATCATAGAAATGACTATAAAGTATGTTGAATACAAATAGATACATGGAAGGAACATATGCTTCTATTAATAATGAAAAAATCAAATTACACCCATACACCTTCATCTCAAATCTTCCTCTTCACAATCCAACAACTTCTCCCCACTATAACAAGGAAATTAGCATCAAGAACAATACTCAAACAACAAGAACCTCACAAGATCTCTCTCTAGCAGCAATATAGCAGCATAGACTCAAGATATTTAGCTCACCAAGAATATTGCTCTCCAAAACTAGCATGACCCTCCAAATGGTACAGTATAAATAGGCAGAAGAGACGTCCCAAGAGGATGAATGTAGACGTTTAGGATGATGAGAAGTCATGGAAACTTATAAATGATAATTCCTCTCCAGATCGAATAAGTGATAAGTCGAACTTATCTCCTAGGGACCAAGAAACTCTAGAAGAGATCCCCAGTCGTAGGCATAGGAAAGAGAGAAAAAGGCCATAGTCACTTGTACAAGGAATGGTTGGGAGTGATTAGAAAGCTCCATTTGCTCTCATAGGCCTCCATCCATGTGACTGAGAAGTATGACTGGAAAATAGAAGGTATAAGATCTGGAAAAAGTCAAACACCCATGAGGACTAAGGAATACTGACTTTAGGGGGTAAAATAGGATAATAACATATGCCCCCTAATGTATGAGGCTAGAATAAAATTTGATGGCCAAAATACACTATGATAAAGCTCAGAGGTCAAAATAAGAGTGAGGAGACAAAGCCAAGAATACAAATCAAAGGCTATGGAGCTGAAGTCTTCCCCTAAAGACTCATAGGGGTCTAGAATATCATAGGCGAGTGGAATGGCTCCAGTGAGTGTGTGTAGGGATTTGTTGAGTAGACTTCCTTGATGTATCCCGCATCAACCAAAATGGAATGGACCACAATGATGTGATATATGGTTGAAGTCATGAAAGGATGAAGTACAATTGACATAGGGATATCCAACTCAAAAAGGTCAACAGGATAACGCAAATGGCTGACATAGGCTGAGACTTCCCTTGAACACATAACGGCATGACACAAAAGTGACTTCGTAACATGACTAATGAGCACCATGTGATATCATGCAATGTTGCAAGAGGCATCGAAGCATGCTCCATATGACCAGAAGAGTAACAAGCTAGAGGATTATAGAGACTCATATGGATGGTACAACTCCTAGGAAAGCTAAAACGCAACTGTGAGATAATGAAACAGACAAGTGTCGTGTTCAAGGGAAACACAAAGAATGTTTCCATTTGATTATGAATAGAAATAAATATTCCCTCCCTTCTCTTTTTATAAGTTCCTTTTTCGTAAAGTTGTCCCCCAAGACCGGAAAAAAGATAAAAGTATACAAGGGAGAACCTCCTAGCCATAGTAGACTAGGGTATTCCTTTTTTGTACCTAGTTTATCCCAGTCTGGAAAAGGGTTAAACTTATACTAGGTAGACAACCCTTCAAGTACTTTTACGAGCATGAAGTAGACAATTTCACTCAAAAATCTTTCTAAATTAAGGAGTCTAGAAAGAGCTTAAAGGAAACTCCTCTTGGAGGAACGAGGGGTATAAAAGATAGCAACTAGTTCCAGTAATGATGGAACTACTCATGACATAAAGAGGTTGGATAATAGTACCACTCATCGCAGTAGTTCCTTTGAGAAACGATAAAACACCAAGTGAAAGCGAATGATGGTCCAAGTAGGTGATGACGATGGAAGAGATAAAATAAGGATAAAACTGCAAAAATAGGCTGATAAAAAGTGGAAATCACAATGGATAAAGTGGTGGAATCCTCTTGGGGTATAGCCATAAATATGACGAGGAAGAGGAAACGAGGCTCAAATTCTAGGTCATGGTGGGTCAGAAGGAGGAATTCTTAAAGGTAATAAAAATGACTGCATGTACACCAAGACGATAAAGAAGTGCTAAATAGGTTGCCCATGAGTGGGTAAGCTCTCCGCCAAGATATGTCGTGCATAAAAGAGAGTGGCTAAAGTCACAACTTGGTGGGTTGGACCTAAGGCATAATGATGGTACTGATAGTCAATAATGCAATAATGACTGTGATATATGACCTACACCTATATGCCATGTTCAAGAAAAACATACCTAAGGTCCATGGATGTCATAATAAATATGCCACCCTATCCTGTAAAAACAATCTAGAAAGACTAGACCCATAGCTAAATAAAATAATGAAAGAAATAAACATCGATTAGGTAAAAACATGACTACATATTTATTTATTTATTTGGGGTTTTGGCATAAATAAGGCATGACAAATACTTGTATCACACAACAAACCAAAAAAGAGATAAAGCATCACAATCATATGTACAATATGAACAAGCATAACACAATCCAGTAGGTCAAGCTAAAGGGTGCCCACAGCTGGGCATAGACCATGGGTTTCTATACATGAACTCATGGAGGGTAAGGGAACCATATGGCTCACTAGTGTGGAGCCTTGCATCAGAAGTTCTAATAGGACTTCCAAAGAGGAAATCTCTTCCATAGGAAGTGGTGGAGGATGCTCACTAGCTTGATCAACTTCCATATGCATAGGATATTTTGAAGAGGATGAAGGAATGTCAGGTGGTGGTAATTTCATAAATCCCCCAATAAGGGATCAACTTTTAAACAAGCCTATGCCAACACTCTGATACTGATTAGGGTGATTTCCAATCATTTGGATTGAGGTCCTCGTAGTGGTAGGTTGGTCTAATGGCACGCAATAGTCAAGTTGGTAAAGGTAACGATCTTTTATTCATGAGGAAATCAAATTACACATAATATGAATGAGATAACTGCATTCATGGCATAGAACCAACTACCACCAAGTATCAGGTTATAATCGAAAGGATCATCGATGACTTCCACATCAACACAGACAATCTTCCCTCCTAACTTGATGGAAAACTTGGAAAGAACACTATTTGGTATAAAGTTGTGTCCATCAAAGGATTTAAGTGTAGTATTGGATGTGGTCAGCATTGTAGAGACAAGAGATTTCCAGCATGACGCTAACATGACAAATGTGGAAGAGCCTTCATCCACCAAAGTGCAATGAATATTCTTGTGGAGAAAACACATGATAATTTGAAAAGTGATCTGATGGGAAAGCTGAGGGGTACCCTTGTCAACATTAAATGAAATGAGACTTGAGTCAGATAGATCAACTCCACCAATCATAGAGAACAATGCCTTGTGTTGTTGAGGACAAATTTGCAAAACCTCTAGGGAAGACATGGCACAAAGAGACTAAGCAAGGTCTTCAACAATACTGTAATGTTGAGCAGCTTGAGCAAAGGTATTGTGTGTAGTCATACGGATGACACCTTTGGGGGGCGATAAACTGGTTCCTAAATATTATCTAACGTGAGAGGTCCAGTGGAAGTATGTGGAGCGGGTGATTCCTTAGAAGAAGAACTCGAATCTAGAATATCATATGATTTGGCTTGTGTAGTCACATTCACATCTTCTTTGCACATAAATGTAGATGAACTATTGGTGGAATGAGAAAACGACCCTTCATTGCCGCCTTGCGGGGGTGGAGGAGGTTGAAAAACCATCTATTGCTAAGTTTGTGTAGGGAATGGATGAGTCAAAATAAAAAGTTGTTGAGTAGACGGTGGTGAAAGGAGCCTATGGACTTCATCCATCTGAGGGCACTCGTGAGTGAGGTGGTCACCTTGACAAATTTCACATGGGAATTTGATTTTATGATGACATTCAGTAATGCCCCTTCCCTAATTCTAAGGGTTGGTTTGGGGTTCTTGATCAGTCTGGTTATTTTGTTTGTGGCCCGACATTGGTGAGCCATATGGTACCTCCACTCCTCCATAAGTTCGCATATAGAAACCCTTTGCCTGTGCCACGCTATGGGCACACTTTAGTGTGACCTACTGGAATGTGTTGCTTGTACATATTGTACATAAGAGTGTGATGATTTATCTTTTTTTTTTGGTTTTGTGTGTGGTTTGAGTGTTTTTCATGCCTTATTTATGCCAAAAATCCAAAAAAATAAATATAAATTTCAAAAAAAATAAAAATATATATATGGTCCTATTTTTACCTAATCCATGTTTTATGTCTTTCATTATGTGATTTAACCTTGGGTCTAGTATTTCTGGATGGTTTTTATAAGATAGGGTGGAATTTCTATTGCGACATCCATTGGACCTTAGGTGTGTTTCTCTTAAACCTGACATACACGGGTAGGTCATATATCACCATCACCGATGCATTTTTGACCGTTGGTGCCATTACAATGCCATAGGTCCAAAATTTTCAAGTTATGACATTAACCACTTTTTCTATGCACGTCGTATCTTTGTAGTAGAGATTACCTATACATGGATGCCCTACTTTAGCACCTTGTTGCCATATTGGTGTCCATGGAGTCATTTTTACTCCTTTTCGAAATCCCTCCTTTTGACCCACCATGAGATAGAATTTATTATTTGATCCTCAGGTCCTCTTCTTCATTATATTTCTGACCTTACCCCAAGAGGATTCCACATTTTATCCCTTGTAATTTCCACTTTTATCAGCCTATTTTTGCAAATTGAGTCTTGATTTTTCTTCATTCCATAGTCATCATCTTCTTAGCCTACCATCCACTTTCACTTGGTGTTTTACCCTTTATTAGAGGAACTACTATGATGAGTGGTCCTATTAGCCAACCTCTTGTCTTCTTTATGTCATGAGAAGTTCCATCTATACCACTCATTCCTCTAGAAGGAGTTTTATTTAAGGTCTTTTTAGACTCCTTAAAATAAAAAAGGTTGTTGAGTGAACATGTCTTCTTCATGCTCATAAAAGTACCTGAAGGGTCATATACTAAATATAAGTTTAACCCTTTTCCGAACAAGGATACACTAGTTATGAAAATGGAATACCCTAGTCTACTATGGCTAGGAGGTTCCCCCTTGTATACTTTTATCTCTTTTTTGGGCTTAGGGGACAACTTTATGAAAATTATGAGATTGAGTTCAATTCCACTTTGGACAACTCATATGATGAAGATAATAATTTCAATAGATTCCTATTTTCGAGAGGACCAAAATTGAACTAAATATCACCTCGTTTGGATAAGAAAAAGTTGGATTTTGAATTTATGAATCCACTCATGTATATTGGATCACGTCGGTCCTATGCAAATTTACAATTGGATAGGTTAGCCTCAAAATTAAGTGGACCTTCATGGAAGCCTATAAATAGAAGAAAACTCAAGCTATCAAGCCATCTTCTCTTCTCTTCTATTGTCTTGGTTCACACAGGTCTAACGAAGAAATTTTTCACGAGGGTTCAAAATTATAAGGTTGAAGCTCACACAAATCTAGGGTTTTTGTTTCCCAGTCACTTGCTTGTAACTAAGAATTCTCGACCCTGGATGCATGCTTAGATTGTTCAACGGTGTGTCTAGGATGCCTCATATGCTTGCGTAGTAGCCTGAAGGGAGCGTCTAAGGTTTTTGAAGCAGACTGGGTAGTCTGGTCCACATACGTGCGCTCAAAGTGGTCAAGGGTATGTCTGGGAAGCCTTAGACAGTCGCACAGTAGCCCGAAGGGAGCATCTATGGTTTTTTAAGTAGATCAGGAAGTATGGTCCCAAAACGCATGATCAAAGTGGTCAAGGGTGCATATGGGAAGCCTCAAACGCTCATAGAGTAGCCTAAATGGTGCATCTAGGAGTTTGAGGCAGATCTAAGTGTATTTATCCCTAGTCGCACACATACATTTCAATAGGAAGCATCCAAGACTGCCATAGTCACTCGCATAACTCCTCCTCCATGTGTCAGTCACTAAAATATGAAACTTCAGTACTCCAAATATTTCGCTCAGTGACAACAGTACGATATAGACAATGATAGTACATTACAATCCTCGGAATTAGGGTTTTGAATACAAGCATGTTTAGATTTATTTCATGGATGTTCTACTTGTTGTGAATATATTAATCATTGTACTCTATTTTTCTGAATCATTTGATGACAATCTATTTGAAGAAGAATTTGCAATGGTGTTCAACATAGTGGGTTTTTCCCTGATCTCCAACCAATCTTGGTATCTCTATGTGTGCATGTTTTTCTTCTATTGCTCCTTTATGTTTCGCTTCATTGATTATGATGATGATATTGGTCTTTCTATATAGTTTCATATGCTAATGAATAATGATGTAAATTTGAATAATGGCATGATGCTAATGGGTAAACTTAATGTATTAATGAAGAAATGAAATTATTAAAGCAAAAAACAATATAGCGCTAAGAAAATTTAACATGGTATCAAGGTTGGGCTGAAGAAAAATCCATGGAGATCACCCTGATGATGACACCATTGATGAAAGCAAAAAGGGGATGGTGGAGACCCAAAATAATTATAAAGTTTGAAGAAAACTTTAGGCATATTGATTATTAGGGTTTTATGAGGTTAGGGTTTTGAGATAAACTCTAGCTTATGGAATAGATATGAGATATGAAACCTATCATGGTCAATGTGAAGATGCTCAAGCACTTGTGAAAGATTTTATAAATCCCTAGATGGTATAGTCCCTTGTAGGCCTAGTTGGTTAATTGAAGGGAAATTTGGTATGTGGACAATGGACATTGATGGCTCTTGAAGGATGAAGAGGATCAACTCTCATTAAAGATAATTAGTTCTTGACCTATGATGCTTCGTACTTTTGTTTAGACTTGTACGATTCCTGCATGTGTATTTGAGTATATGGATGTTTCTAACATCCTTGATGAGATGTGATGAGTGGATCCTCCTTGAGGATCATTTGAAATGCAGGAAGGATGACCAGAACTAGAAAAGGTAAATAGGAACTATATGAAAAGGTGACAAAGTGGTAAAAGCTATCTATGTCTAATGAGAAAGTGCACAAGTATTTGAACACCACAAGGTATGCATGGCATGTTACATTTAATGGCTAGGTAAGCCCTAAGGTATGAAGAGAATGTCTATGACTCATGAAATTGATTTGGATTTATGTTTCCTATGATAAAATGGTGCACCTAGTATTGAACTTTTGATCTTCTTGAAATGTTGATCTTTGATCTTTATGGTATACTTGATATTTGGCTAACATCTATCTATTGGATATCTTGATCTTGTAAAGAAGGCTAGCACCCTGAAGATGATACTCTTGATACTTATCATGCATAAGTCATGATGGATTTCACATAGAAGGATAACTCATTGACTCTTTATAGTGCCTGTGATGAACATGATGAAAGTATGGGAAAAAGAGTTAAAACTCTTGTTGTTTTGATAAAGTTATATTGAATGACCTTACTTGATCATATTGATAATGATAAGCATGGTGACCTTGATGATAGAGGTATAATTATGAGGTTCATATTCTAGATCTTTTTACTAACTACGATCATGCCTTGATCTGATGAGTAACTATGGCATATGGTAAAATTGATTGTCCTAACTTGATGGATTGACTTGATATTCTTACATCTGTCTGATACCCTAATCACTCGACTCTAATAACCTGATGAAGGATTGATGTCATGATGTTTATGACCATGATTTATATATGTTTGATTTTATGATCTAACAAATTTGTTGTTGGATGAATCTAGTATAAATAGGTTGATTACACAAAAGAAGATAAATGAAGTGGATTCCCATTCAGAGGGAGAATCTCTCCTCAAGATTCTTACTCATATTACCATTTGCATTATATGTATATTATGTACTATTGAAGTATGATTTGTGGGTATCTAACATTATTGATCTACAATAGAGGTTTGAACTAAAGTAAGATAGTTTTATCCCACTCAAAGCCTTAGTCACATGGAAGAAAGGCAACAGGTTCGACTATAGCCTCCCAGTTGCACAAATGCAAGCTCAAGGGTGCAACCAAGGCACTGAAGATAAGTTTTGGATTGGTCCAACCATAGTTGCTCACATATCATTTTGAAGAGTGTGACTATGGGTCCCAGGCGCACAGAGTAAGGCCTATGGGTGCGATTATGCCTACAGATCACAAAAAAGTGAATTTTTGTGCATGAAATTAGATGTTCACCTAGAGAATGTTAGCTCTACAAATATGTAGTAGATAATATAAAGACATGAGAGAAGGGAAGTTTGAATGTTTACTATAAATTGTATATGTAAACTGAACTTGTGTTTGCAGGTGACCAGGATACATATACATCATTATGTTTAAAGTTTGTATTACAAGAGTTTGACATGATTTGGCTAATTGATATAGATGAGAAGCGTTGGGAGTTATGAAATGACTTATATTGGTATTTGATAATGGTTTTGTATTGGCCTTCCTGTTCTTAGCACATTGGTTGAAGTATTGACAGTTGTATGCTTGGAACCTGCATGATCTATCCTTGGTATATCATCATTTGCGTCTAGTAACAAAAATGACTTGTATTATGATCATGAGAATGACTTAATGAAGTTTTATATTGCATAATCGTTAGATGATACTATGATACTATGATATTGATGATTTTGATATTAATTATGATCTACATTGATTTATGAAAAGCTAAGCAAGTTGGTTTGGTAAAGTGTTATGTTTTCAAATAGCATTACATGAAGCAATCTCCCCAATATAGATATGTCTACATTGACTGTCAGTTGGTGAAGCCAGGATGATGTGTTGATCCAAACCTCTACTTCAAAAATGTTCCAAGGTATGACTTTGATTTTGGTTTTATATATTGATGGTCTACTCTGGACAAGTGATGAGCCTCTAATGATCTAAGTAAGAGGGATATGGCTTCTGAAGCTCAAAATAATAAATCATGGCATGATGAATCAATTTCTAAAATTGGGAAAAGGTAATCTATATTACGAAGCTATTGAAGAAGTATTGGAAAGAGGAAATGAAAATCCTTGGACACTCCGATTTAATCTGAAACTGGTAGTTGATTGAATAATTTTGAACATCTATATATGTATATACATGATATGCATAGAACCTAAGTCGATTCATGTTTGAGCCACCACATACACATTGAGTTACTGCCAAGCATCCTTAGAGATATTTGCATGATATGATCTATTCTAGTCTGAGATATTCTTCCTATGATATATGACTGTATAGATATGATGATGTTAATTGGGATCGTTATTGATGAAATGAGAACATATGAGTGTTGCCTTAGTATGAGATCTTCCATGATGTGAGGTCTGTAGCAAGACTGAGGTTGAGTATGATGTTGCTAGCATGGCTATCTATGAAGCATGATGAAGAAGCGTTTGAAGAGATGTTTGAGAAAGTTTTGAATATGGCATGGATACATTGCGATAACATAGAGAGGTAGAGAATCATATATATATAGTTGGGACTGAGATACTTTCATATGTTGAGATAGTGTAGTTGTACGAGACAAGCCTTGGCTTGTGTTTGACACCTCCTTGAGAGGGAGGATGATTATGGTACCCTTTTGTGATTTGTATGATTATTTATGTTGTAACATGATATTTTATTTGATTTCCTATATGAACAAGATACAACTGCTACTGATACATGATGATTACTTGATACAAGTACAATGATATGAGTATGATGAGAGTAACGTTAATCAAGGACATTAATTCAAGCTCTTCCTCCCCTGTCTGAGCTCCCAAGGTATGGAATTGAGATAGAGGGATCCTGGGATTGAGGGAACTCTGGAAAATAGGGTATCACCCCTATATGTTACCCACAGGGTTGGAGTAGTAGCTCACCCTATCTTGTTATTTGTAGAGTATACCCTAGTTGGCATCATACTCACAAGTTGGGCTTGTTGGGATTATCCCTCCCCGTCTAGCCAATGTCTAAGGAGGCTTAGGGTCGTGAGATCCTTACCTTTGGTAAGTTGGGTATCTTGCCTAAGCTAGTATTATGATGCAAATTTTCTACCACATGATTATTGAGGGTCATTGTTGGGAATATCGATAGGCAATAGGACGAGTTGAGTAGTAGCTCCCATATACCACCTATTTCTCGATATGGGCGTGGAATACTGAAGAAGGTATGTTTTTATTGACTATTTTGTCATATTTTCTTTAAAACTCATAACCTCTTTGCATCATGAACTAGGTAGATAACAAGAAATCATGATAAAATCTATGGGATTTATACGCAACACAAAAACACTAATAATTTCCATTTCTTATGTAGGAAAAGGGAAAAACGAAAGATTTCCATTCCAAAGAAAAAGACAAGTTCAAGTTAACTGATGTCCCTTTGGCGGGGAACCACATGCAAACAAGGCGATCCAAATCAAAGCATATCAGCCAAGGAAAGGAAAAGGAGATATCGACTCAACACAAGAGAACAAATGGATACCTGGGAATTAAAAGTTTGGCGAATCCCTCAAGATCCTTTGATCCTGAGGGATCGTTACCTTAAATATTTTTGCATCAATGACATCTCTGCTTTAGTTGTTATAAAAAGGGGCAGCATCGCTAGCCTGGGGATGATCGGCTGTTATTTTTTATGTAACTTTTCTCTGTATTTGAAACTTTGATCATTGACTCTCATTGAGAAGTGATCTGTTGTAATTCTGTTTTAATGCTTTAATATAAATCTGGTTGCTTTTCCATCTTTGATCCTGGAATAATCTCAAGCGGTGTGTCCCTGGAGGCTAAGGGCCCGGCCCTGGTGGAACACTTGCTCCTGTACCATTATCTTTAGTTCGTGCGAGGTTTTCATTATTAGCTTTGTTCGGTAATCTGATGTGTTTTGTCATTTTACATCACGGCTCTGTTATATTTGATTTATGTTCGACTGAGTAATATCGTTCTCTGTGATAGGAATGTTGTATTGTTCATTCTAGCTCTGTAACGCATTGATGTTCCTTTAATCATTAATATAATATTGCTGGTCTTTATGTAATGTTATTGTTGTTCAATTATAGAGTAACCGTGTTGGAACATTCATAAGCGGGTATTACTATATTCATCTATGGTTTACATTTAATTGTGATTGTTGTTCAACTGACACTGCTGTTCCATTACGAATTGCAATCATTATTCTTTATAACTCAAATTGATATCCGTGGCATCGAAATCAGATTACTATTTTCCCATACAAAGGCATGTCATGTGTGTCATTTATCTTGGCTTATTGTGCATTTACATTTGGCTCTAAGTGTTGTTCTATATTTCATTGCTAATCAGTTGTCGTTCTATTTCTGTGTGCTGTCTGATTTATCCTTAGAGTAAAGATTGCTATCTAATTACCGTGGGATATGATTGTTGCACTTATTTTTGTAGACTGAGGTGTTGTTGTTTATAAGAATTAGTTGTTGTTACATTTTCTAGTTGTCATTCCATTTCCTAGTTGCTGTTCCATTTCCTGTTATTTGCATTATCATTGCTTTCGTGTGCAGAACGATCTGAAACTGTAGCGGGCGTTGACATTTGTTGTCTAGTTCCTAGGTTGATGATTTGTTCCTTGATTATCCTTAGTTACATCAGTTTACAGAGGGATGAGTTACTGTTACTGGACCCTTGATTGATAAATTGCTTAGTTTTCTGAATGCATGATTTCAACCTTAAAGTGCTTTGCTGTAAGTAGATCTTGTTTTGAGCATCCGTTTACCCTTGTATTTTGAGCACTATACTACTAGCATTACTCTGACAAATGACAACCTCAAACTAAGTACACTCTTTGAAATAACAAATCGTTCCTGGATTGATAAGTTAATGTGAGGTAAATAGAGGTGAAAAAGACGCTTTTTACAGCTCGACATTTTGGCATCGTTGTCGGGGAAGAGTGTAGTCGTTTGTCTCTTTTCAGAGTAGTGTAAGAGCCTGTTAGGAAAGAATTGGGTTTTAAAAACGGAAGGTAAGAACCTGCATGTGGAGTATGTAATAGCCCTGCTCCCCGACCCACTTTCCTACAGATTTGTTGCTATTTTGTTTGGGTAGAACCTAGTAGTTGATTTGTGTGCATGACTAAGCAGAAAAATCCAAAAGAATAATCCCCAACCTCTACCCAAGCCTGATAAAGCTAACGGGTCGGTGACCCTTGGCCAATTGACCTTTATAGATGAAATCCTTAAGAAAGCAGAATCTCAGCCTTCAGTAGGACCTAGGAAAGTTACTTCTAGACAACCTACTAGTTCCCTTCAGGCCACAGGATCACTATTTGTAGCCTTTGTTGAGGTGCATAGTCAAACCTAAGAGCAATATTTTCAAGAAATCGAAAATTCTAGCCCAAAATCATTGCAATAAGGGAATCTTAGCAACCTCGGTGAAGGAAGAGGAGAGACAGGAGATACTGAAGAACCAAGATCTCCTCTTGGGGTAATTCAACCATTAAGCAGTCCAGATAAGGGAAGTGTTGCAAAAATCATTTATAACGAAGTTGAAGAAACTCAAGAACCTGAACCCCCCCAGAAATTAGGCACTCTCATCATCCCAGATAAAGGAAGTCCTATCAAGGCCATTCCTATTAAATCCATTCCCCCTCGACAACCTAGGAATACCCTCCTAGATATCCCAAAAGGTTATTGGCGTATATTTGACCAAATGGCCCAGAACCAGCCAAACACCAAAACCTCTACATTGCAATACCCCATTGTGGATACTGCAGCTAATGCACCTATGAAAGAAATTCCTCTTGAACATATCCCTACATTCCATGGCCTTACATCAGAAGATCTGGATACATTCCTATTTGAATTCGATGTTTTGTGTAGAGGATATGACTATACCACCGATCCTTAGAAGCTGAAATTATTTCCCTCTACATTAAAAGGGGCTGCCTTAAGATGGTTTATGGGATTGGGTGGTGGTGTTATAAATAACTGGAATCAAATGAAAGAGTCTTTTCTAAAAAAATATCAGGATTATTATAGGTCTAGAGAGTTAAAAGATGAAATATTTCAGATGGTAGCTAGACCAAATGAAACATTAGAAGAGCATGTTGAATGTTTCCAGTATAATCTTCAAAAATCTCCTTATGCATCATTACCCTTACCAGATAATGTATTAAAAATAGCATTAATTAGGGGAATGAAGGAACAATGGATTGAAACATTAAATATTATGGGAAAAGGAGATATTTATCAGGAAAATTTTGTTGACATTATTAATCTATGTATCAGGAGCTCGAGAGGTAGCATAAGACTAAAACCAGCAGAACATGATCGATTTGCAAGAGATAACAAAATTTCAGAAGAAGGAATAACCCATGCAGAAATTGGAAATTTATTAGAAAATTTTAAAACTGACATATTGGGGACACTGACAACACAACTTGATATTATGTAGGCCAAACAAAAGCAAGCAGAAGCAGAACAAAATTTGGCAATCTTTTGTCCCAGATGCAGAAAGAAACACAGACATAAGGAGTGTCCATTAGAAGCAGTCCAAATTTGCACCATTTGTACAAAAGACCACTCTACAGAAAGTTGTCCCTCACTTCCTGGATTGAAAGCAGTATACAAGGAAGCAGAAGAAGAGCCAAAATTAGTGTATCTACTCAATCAACGCCGTCAATGGCAGCCGCGACAATAAGGTATGTTTTTAGACCCAGCTTCTTCTTTTCAGCCTCCACAATATCATGCTCAACAATATAATACAATGTGGCAAAATCAACCTCCCTTCCCGAATTGGTCACAACAGTCATTTCCTTCATCATCTCCATGGCCGAATCAAGAAATCCAACCCAATTGGCCAAATTTTCCCTATACCCCACCATATTGGCAAAATAATGTATATCCAACATAATGGACCCCTCCTACTTCACAGAGTCAAGCCTGGAAAACAAGCTGGCAAAGATCGATGAATTAGCTAGTAGGAACCATCCCGCTCCCTCAACCTACACTGCCAGCCTTACAACAAAACCCCCAGCCTAACTTAAGACCGCAACTCCCAGCGCAACCCAACCCTAATCTGAATAAAAGACCATTTCAATCTATTCAAATAATTGAAACACCAAAAATAGGAACCGATCTAAGGGAGTGTAATGACCTTCAATTAAGATCTGGGCGTATCATCGAAACAAAGGGAGATAAAACAGCTCAAGTTGAAAATTAGTTATCTATAGAACAACTACCACAAGAAGAGGACGTGACCAGACAACAAATTCATAATCAAGAAACCACATCCTCTCCCCCATTCCCAAAATGATTAATTATACGTCGACCTATACAATATCCTAATTTTGACATTCTGGGAGAACTAAAAAACCTGCACATAAAAATCCCATTCCTCCAAGCCATTCAAGACATTTCGATATATGCAAAGACTATGATAGAGCTATGTATAAAGAAACCAAGGAGGAAAATAACAAATAATCTAAAATTCCAAGTAGTTGGCACTCTATCCGACTTATTATCAGGAAAAGAAACACCTGTTAAGTATGAAGACCCAGGAAATCCAATAGTAACCGTAAAAATCTATGGTCAAACCTTCTCAAATGCCTTAGTTGATCTAGGATCTGCAATTAATATCTTAACAACTACCACTTGCCAAAAACTAGGCATTACATTAGTAGAACCGACCTCTACTTTACTAGAACTGGCTGACTGATCTATCGTTAGGCCAAAGGGCACACTACATGATGTCATGGTATCCATTGACTCCTGGGAGTATCCGGTGATAATAAGCCCCAAAAACCGACTCGATGGACATCCATTGATTTTAGGTAGACCTTGGCTTGCAACTATCGATGCTTATATTGGCTGCCGACAAGGCAATATGACCATAACTAGAGGGGCAAATATCAAGAACCTAGCTTTATATCCTCCAGTGTAGCCAGCTGTCACAATAATAAAAACTAACACGCATCCTGTATCATACCTCACTAAAAATATTTGATCTCCATTAACCATAGAAGAGGCCCTTGATTTCAAAGACCAAACGGAAGATGATGCCATTAATAATTTTATTAGCCAAGCTGAACCCAGATCCCACATACAATGTCACATGATAGAAGCAGCATTTGATAATGAATTAGAAGAAGATCCTCTTAAAGATACACACAATCAAACAATACCTACTACCTCTATTTCAAATAGAAAAATTATAGAAATTAAGCCAGGAAAGACTTTAAACATTAATGCCAACCTGACTTTTGAACAAGAAGAGAAGCTCATCCAACTATTGAGGAAATATAAAGAAGCATTTGCATGGGACTACCCTGATATGAAAGGAATTGATCCCCAGTTATGTACACACCACATTTACATAGAGAATGATGCGAGACCTGTTCGCCAACCACAAAGGAGACTTAATCCTCATCTCAAAGACGTTGTAAAAGCTGAACTTCAAAAACTTTTAAATGTCAACTTCATCTACCCTATCTCTGATAGTAAATGGGTCTCTCCACTTGTTGTGGTACCAAAAAATAACGGAAAGTGGAGGATTTGTGTAGATTATAGAGAGCTAAATAAAGTAACACAAAAAGACCACTTTCCCCTTCCATTCGTTGACCAAGTATTAAACACTTTGGCAGGAAAGAAATTATTTTCTTTATTAGATGGCTTAAGTGGATACAATCAGATTCAGATTGCCTTGAAGACCAAGACAAAACCACTTTTACTTGTCCTTGGGGAACATTTTCCTATAGAGTTCTACCTTTTGGCTTATGCAATGCTCCTGCCAAATTTCAAAGGGCTATCCTTAGTATCTTTTCAGAGTTAATAAATGAAGGGCTCCAAGTATACATGGATGACTTTACACCATACGGAGATGATTTTGACCCCGCATTGGACACACTGGAAAAATTCCTGCAGCGCTGCATTGCTACCAGGCTTTGTTTGAGCCACGAAAAATGTTATATGATGATGACTGAAGGACTTGTTCTAGGCCATTATATCTTAGCAGCTGGCATACAGGTAGACCCAACCAAAATTCAAATAATTTTGCTAATTCCTACTCCTACCACTCAAACATAGGTATGCAGTTTTCTTAGATTTTCTGGTTATTATAAAAGGTTTATAGAACTTTTTTCGCATATTACTGCACCTCTATATCCACTGATAGGTAATGTTGACTTTATTTGGACAGAAAAATGCGACCGTGCTTTTCAGGATCTGAAGAAGCTTGTATCCACAGCCCCAGTCCTTCGAGGACCAAATTGGGACCTGCCATTTCAAATTTCATCAGATGCCTCAGATATAGCTATTGTAGCAGTCCTTGGGTAGGAAGAACATAAAAACCCATATGAAATTTATTATATTAGCAAGAATTTATCTCCTACTAAATTAAATTATACTGTTACTAAAAAGGAATTTCTAGCTGTAATACACGCTGTCAATAAGTTCAGGCATTACATTACTGGATATCCTGTTATCTTGTATACAAATCACTCTACCATAAAATATTTAGCAAATAAACTAATCATAAATGGTAGAATAACTAGATGGCTGATTTTATTACAGCAATTTGATATTACAATCAAGGACCGACCTGGAAAAGAAGATCTTGTAGCTGACTTTTTCTCGCGAATGCCAAAGCCACTGGATGCAACAACAGTTGAAGATCAATTTCCAGATGAGCATTTGTTTGCTATTACTATTAAAACACCCTGGTGAGCTGATGTTGCCAATTACTTAGCAGTAGGTAAATTACCGAAACATCTGACCCCCAATGAACAAAAGCAGATTGTTTAGTGAAGTGCTCGATTTTCTTGGATTGGGGACTACCTGTTCCACACAGAGGAAGATATGCACATTAGGAGATGTGTCTGCGAGGATGAAATTTTTGATATCTTGAAAGCTTTTCATGATGGACCATGTGGCGAACATTTCGCCGATCACAGAACTGGACATAAGGTGTTGCAAATAGGGTATTATTAGCCCATGATCTTCAAAGATGCAAAAAAGTTCGTTCAAGACTATGATAGTTTCCAAAGAGCAAGACGCCCTGGTCAGTATGAAAAATTGCCCCTGAATCCACAGCTAGTTATTGAACCATTCGAGCGATGGGCCCTCGATTTTGTTGGACCAATTAACCCATCCTTGAACCAGAGAACATATATTTTGGTAGCAACAGAATATGTCACCAAATGGGTTGAAGCAGAGGCATGCCGAGAGCTATAGAGGATTCTATCATACAGTTCCTGTTCCATATATTCGTGCAATATGGGCTTCCAAGAGATATAATTATAGACGATGGACCACAGTTTGTTGGGAACAAGATTGTTGCAATACTAAAAAAATATCATATCCAGCACAAAATCACCACTCCATACCACCCACAGGCAAATGGTCAAGTAGAAAGCAACAATAAAATAATAGAAGCGATCTTAACAAAAACCATTGCGTCACATAGATGCGATTGGGCTACAAGACTACCAGAAGCCTTGTGGGTTTACAGAACAACATGGAGAAGCACTACCGGCTATTCACCATACCAATTGGTGTTTGGAAAGGAACCCATTTTTCCCATAGAATTCGAAATCCAAACACTGCGAACAACACAAGAAGTCGGCCTAGATCTAAACGAAGCACAGATTAATATATTACAACAGATCAATGAGCTAGATGAAATCAAGCTCTCTGCCCTTCAAAACACTGCATTAATCCAACAGCAGCGAGCTAAATGGAATGACACTCTCATTAAAAGCAAAGTCTTCTGCGAAGGAGATTGGGCGCTCTTATATGATTCCAGGTTTCAGGATTTTCCAGGGAACTTCAAACTTGTTGGTTGGGGCCATATGAAATCCATAAGGTACATAATAATGGTACCCTTACTCTAATCACCATTGATGGATCTGGACATACCTTCAAGGCAAATGGCCACTGAGTTCGACTTTACCGTAAACCACTTACTCGGGAGTCCTTCTACCAACAACTACGCGAAGACTCCGACATGCAAATTTTGGAGGAGGAAGAGAAATCTTCCTCACCTATGATTCATTAAGTGATTCAATTTTTTTTACATTTTGTACATAATTCCTTTGTTTTGTTATCATAAATTACTCTTTGTACATATTTTTTTTTTTGTATTTGCACTTTACAGCACCTTCACCATTTTGCTGTTCCTTTTTTAAGAGGAACAACATTGTCATTTTTGTTGTTCCTTTTCTGAAGGGACAACATTTGTGTGCACTTTTGTTGTTTCTGCTATTCCTTTTCCAAAGGGACAACATTTCCGTTTTGTTGTTCCTTTTTCAAAGGAACAACACCTTTTGTTTCAGTCGTTCCTTTTTCACTTTCATTTTGCTGTTCCTTTTTCAAAAGAACGACACTTTTGATTTTTACCGTTCCTTTTCCAAAGGAGCAACATTTTGGTTTTCTTTTGTTCCTTTTCCAAAGGAACAACACTTTCAGTTTTTGTTGTTCCTTTTCCAAAGGAATGGCATTTGCGTTTTTTGTTGTTCCTTTTCCAAAGGAACAACACTTTTGGTTTTTGTTGTTCCTTTTCCAAAGGAACGGCATTTGCATTTTCTGTTGTTCCTTTCTCAAAGGAACAACACTTGCATTTTTTTTGCTCTTCCTTCTTCAAATGACAACATTCTCGTATTCCTTTTACTTATGCTTGTTCTCCTTGCTGTTCCAATTTAAAGATACCTATTGTTCCTGTTGTTTCAAGTCTTTTGGAGCACAACTATACACTTATGCAATGGATACAAAGCTAGAGTATACTGAAATCAACGAATTATATAAAATCACTATTTTTACAAGAAATTGCTATGAATTGATAGGAGGAAAGAGGAAATGACACAATTATTCATCACTTTTGCTGTCATTATCCTACTAATACTAATATGATTGGTTATCTTTATCATATTGGTTCTTTTTAAACTCCGGTAATCTTCTTTGATCATTATTAAGGAATAAGAACAAAGGGTCTATATTTTTGTATTGAGATGTTAAGACTTCTTCCACCATTCCTACTCTTAAGGAGTGTTGAACCACCCTTTGTGTATAAATAGGAAAGTACTTTATGAAAGAAAAAAGAGAGAAAAGTGTTTATATGACTTGTTTATATGAGTTGTCAAATGCAGGATAGGGGATCTCATCAAGAGCCACCCTACCATGATCATAAGGAAGAAAGTGAAGTGGCATTCCCACTATGGCCACCACACCAAGGATATGATCCAAAAGGCACATCAGAAAAAATAAAGAGTCCTTGGAACAAGAGGTCTCATCACGAGCCAGCCTGCCCACCTTTCACTCCTTCCTGGTGAATGGCATTATGGTTTAACTGGTTACCAAGCCAGCATAATGACCTCCATTTTGACATTGCACAACACTTCTTAAGCATACACAAAGGATCATGGTTCCATGGGTGAAACAAACAACTCTGTCAAGGTTATGGACACCTGTCGGCAGCAGAGCTCTGTTAATGGTATTGAAGTCACATTCCTTATACACCAATAGCAATCATCAACACCTTTCTCTGTCTTATACCTCTGTAATGCGTCAAGTAAGATAATGTATATCATTTCCCCAAACCATTAAATACATGAAAATATATTATAACCAATCATGATGGAAAAGTCGATAATGATCACATTAGACTTTGTGTGCACGCCAGCTATCCTATCCTCCCAGCCTCGCATCATATCACAGTAGTCTCTTATTTGTTAAGCGATCCTATTATACACCTCAATTTTGGCAATCTGTTCCTTTTGTAAACATGGCATCATGACATACGTTGTTCCTTTATGACTTTGTACCATGGCAGTTCAGCACGCCGCTCCCTCATTTGATGGCCGAGGATAGCCTATCACATTGCAGGGGGGAGGCTAACCTCATAATTTGCTGGTATACGTGTCAGACTATTATTCAGAAAACTTAGACTTGGGAATATCAAGGCTTAACGGTATCTTGTTTTTCAATTTGCATGCCTTGTTGTTCCTAAGTTATTTCTGTATTATACTCTACAACAATTAGTAAGAATTGAACGAGCCCTGTTGTTTCGTTATTTTCTCTATGTTCTAATAGTTTGAACAACATACTATTCCATTACCATCTCTGCGATTTTACAGTGAGCTAAAGCATGTTTGGAAGATCAATTCAGAGAGAACCACAGGTATTGACAATTTCTGATGTTGCACGGGAAATCCTGGCAAGGGCAGGTTGGTTAGTTTATCTCAATTGTTTACAGGAATCCAACGAGACCG
Source organism: Pinus taeda (assembly GCA_000404065.3). NCBI lineage: Eukaryota > Viridiplantae > Streptophyta > Pinopsida > Pinales > Pinaceae > Pinus > Pinus taeda. The sequence continues at coordinate 181,589 of APFE030222637.1, forward strand.
TAGCAATAGAATTCTTGCAAAAGTTGCAAGAATATCACTCCACAGTAAGGGGGAGACACATAGCAGTCACCGATGACACAATTGCAGAGGTCTTGAGACTGCCAGCCACTAGACCGGTGTGGACGCTAAAGAAGGAGAGACTACGAAAGATCATAAAAAATTTCCAAGATGAAGGCCAGAACCTGGCAGTCAGAGGAAAGGGAGTTCTACCAACAACATTAGGAGAGTCGTGGGCAAAATTGGCGAAGACCATCTAGAGTTACATCACCTATGAAGGCAGGAAAGACGTGGTAAGACTACGACACCTTAAAATTTTAGCCGTACTAAAACAGAAATGCTATGTGAAATTACTTGCATTTTTAAATTCATTACTTCATGATGTGGCCCGAAGCATGAAAAAATCACAACATGTAGAATCCGTAGTAAGTCACCATGGGTTGATACGCCACAGTCTTACTCAACAACAAAGTAGCTGGAAAGAGCTCATTGCCACAATAGATGAGGGAATGACTCTACTAGCCCCGAAACGCAAACATGCTACCAATACATCGAATAGACCATCGAAACAGAGAAAATCAGTTATATTGGCACGGATTAGAGGGAGGTTGGAAAATCCCCAAGGGAATACCAGCCAACGTTTGGAGATAGATGATTCAGGGGATGAGCAACCCCCGTAATTGGAAGAAGAAGAGAATGAGAAAGAATTAGAAGGAAATGAGGAAGGAGAAACAGAGGAAGAGACCAAGCAGCTTGGGCAGGCAGAGGCGGAGACAGAGCAACGCGAAGAGAGTCCATTGAAAAATCCATTGGAAGAGGACCAATTGACCCAAATTCTAGCCAATATGGGTGAATATGCCCAACCTCTCAGCCCGCTAGGCCTCCATATTGAGGAAGAACCAAAAGAGCAACCTTCTTAAGACAAAAATGCACCCGAAGAATTGTGTGACGAGGAAGAAAAAGAAGAGGATCATTCCATTCATGATGTAAGTATGGCAGGGGAGAAAAGTGATGAAGATATAGAAGAGAAACAATTTTCTCCCAGCTAGACTACATCTGAAGAATTTCATGGAGAAGAAGGGTGGAAAAAGAAGCTAACCAAGAAAAAACAGAACCAGCTAGTGTTTTTACTCTGGAGCAACCCGAATAGAACAACGAAGGAGCACCCCAAGAAGAAAACCAGGGTATTGGTCAAGATAACAGTCCAGGCCCGAGTAAATAGACAACTATTCCTTCTAAGAAAACAGAAGAAATTAAAAGATTACGTAAAGAACAACAAAGATTACTGAATGTGATAGCTCAACTTTAACAACAAATCAGGGTTTTGAAAATGAGAAAGAGGGTAGAAAGGACTTCGGGGGTGAGACATGCATCCACTCCGGCAAGACCCCTTAAGAAAAAGGTAGGAAGGACCCAAGTCTAGCTTGCCATTCAAAACCAAAAGGAACAACATTCAGCTGTTACCCATGTTGAAGTGCAAACAAATGAGATATCGGTCTGTGAAAAAGAAGTTCAGACAGAGGCACAACCCTCTAGAGAAATGCGAACCATAAACACGAGACGATGCAATAAGAAGATTCAAGTGAACCTTCCACTTACCACTACCATGTGGGACAGTGATCCGAGGACAATAACCCTACGAGAGGGTTTGGTACAAGCTAAACAAGCAATTGAAAAACTCATAGAACAAACGGTTTCTCAAGAAAAGTATGAAGAATTACAACAACAGCTAAGGAATTTCAATTTATCCGAAAGCCATCCCTTCGAAGGATGGCGAAAGGAAGAAGAAAAAGTCGCAAAGATAACTCGTAGGTTAGATGTAGTTATCAAGCAGATGGATACCTTATGCTCTTTGTACACTGACGTCCTAGCATGTAGAGCCCCTGCTAAGAATTATGCCTTGTTTTTAATGGAACGATATTTGCAATTGAAAATTAAGGTTGTCAAAGAAGGAGCCCCTATACAAATTAATACTATTGATGATTTTATAAATTGTTGTAAGAAATATGGAGTAAAGGTTCAAAGATTGTTGTGTGAATTCTATCTGCATAACGTTGTGCTAGATCAAGAGACAGAGTAGAACCTCGCCCCTTTCATTGGGGATATCCAACTGCAGGCATTTATTTTGTTTGGAGTTAACCAAATCAAATGGCTTAAAGCCTATAATGCCTTCCAAAGACAAGAAAACAAATTAGATGCTTGAGGGTCAGACAGGCCATCTTTTTGAACACTTAGTTAGGCATCATGGTTGTAGACCACCACATGAGATCCCATCTCCAGCCTACTCTCTCACTGCCTTACATGTCAACTACAATGTTTTCATGAGGGCATGAAAAAGGGTAAGCAGGGAGGTGTGTGGAGTATTGAAGAAGGTATGTTTTTATTGATTATTTTGTCATCTTTTCTTTAAAACTCATAACCTCTTTGCATCATGAACTAGGTAGATAATAAGAAATCATGACAAAATCTATGGGATTTATACGCAACACAAAAACACTAATAATTTCCATTTCTTATGCAGGAAAAGGGAAAAACAAAGATTTTCGTTCCAAAGAAAAAGACAGGGTCAAGTTAACTGTTGTCCCTTTGGCAGGGAACCACATGCAAACAAGGCGATCCAAATTAAAGCATATCAGCCAAGGAAAGGAAAAGGAGATATCAATTTGGCACAAGAGAAAAAATGGATAACTGGCAATTAATAGTTTGGTGAATCCCTCATGATCCTTTGATCTTGAGGGATCACTGCCTTAACTATTTTTGCATCATTGACATCTTCGCTTTAGCTGTTATAAAAAGGGGCAGCATTGCTAGCCCAGGGGATGATCGGTTGTTATTTTCTATGTAACTTTTCTCTGTATTTGAAACTTTGATCATTGACTCTCGTTGAGAAGTGATCTGCTGTAATTCTGTTTTAATGCTTTAATATAAATCTGGTTGTTGTTCCATCTTTGATCCTGGAATAATCTCAAGCGGTGTGTCCCTGGAGACTAAGGGCCCGACCCTAGTGGAACACTTGCTCCTACACCATTATCTTTAGTTCATGCATGGTTTTCATTATCATCTTTGTTCGGTAATTTGATGTGTTTTGTCATTTTACATCACGGCTCTGTTATATTTGATTTATATTCGACTGAGTAATATCATTCTCTGTGACAGGAATGTCGTATTGTTCATTTTAACTTTGTAACGCGTTGTTGTTCCTTTAATCATTAATATAATATTGTTGGTCTTTATGGAATGTTATCATTGTTCAATTATAGAGTAACCATGTTAGAACATTCATAAGCTGGTATTACTGTATTCATCTATGGTTTACATTTAATTGTGATTGCTGTTCAACTGACATTGTTGTTCCATTACGAATTACAATCGTTATTCTTTATAACTCAGATTGATATCTGTGGTATCAAAATTAGATTACTATTTTCCCATACAAAGGCATGCCATGTGTGTCATTTATCTTAGCTTATTGTGAATTTACATTTCGCTCTAAGTGTTGTTTTATATTTCATTGCTAATCAGTTGTCGTTCTATTTCTGTGTGTTGTCTGATTTATTCTTAGAGTAAAGATTGTTATCTGATTACTGTAGGATATGATTGCTGCACTTATTTTTGTAGACTAAGGTGTTGTTGTTTATAAGAATTAGTTGTTGTTACATTTTCTAGTTGCCGTTCCATTTCCTAGTTGCTGTTCCATTTCCTGTTATTTGCGTTATCATTGCTTTGGTGTGCAGAACCATCTGAAACTGTAGTGGGCATTTACATTTGTTATCTAGTTCCCAGGTTGATGATCTATTCCTTGATTACCTTTAGTTACATCAGTTTACAGAGGAATGAGTTACTGTTACTGGACCCTTGACTAATAAATTGCTTAGTTTTCTGAATGCATGATTTCAACCTTAAAGTGCTTTGCTGTAAGTAGATCTTGTTTTGAGCATCCGTTTACCCTTGTATTTTGAGCACTATACTACTAGCATTACTTTCACAAATGATAGCCTCAAACTGAGTACACTCTTTGAAATAACAAATCGTTCCTCGATTGATAAGTTAATGTGAAGTAAATAGAGGTGAAAAAGACCCTTTTTACAGCTCGATAATGGGGTCATAGTAGTAGCTCCCCCATGAGATTCTAGGTTGAGTGTTGTCTCCCTAATGAGGTTCCAGGTTGAGGTAAGCTCCCTAATGATAATCTCTTCAATGATGATATGGGTAGTAGCCTACCGATAGACATTCCTGGTAGTAGCTCACTGACTGATATTCTGGGTAGTAGCCCGCTGACAGATATTCTGGGTAGTAGCCCGTTGATTGATATTCTAGGTAGTAGCCCATTGACATATATTCTAGGTAGTAGCTTGTTGAAATATATTCTGGGTAGTATCCCATTGACAAATATTCTAGGTGGTAGCATGTTCATGGATATTTCGGGTAGTATCCTACCTATAGAGATTCTAGGTTGTAGCCCGATAAATAGAGGGTGGTAGCTTAAGCTCCCCTCCAGTAATAAATTATTCTTACTTTAGATTCGAGAATATTCAACATATGAGAAAGAACAATTAAGAGATAAGAAATAATAAGAAATATATGTACAATGATGAGATACTTGAGATGGGACGTATGATGACAGGAAGTCATGTTGATCAATAGTCATATATTGGCAAGTGGAATTCTCCCTAGTTGAGAGGGAGTGTTAAAATTATGAAACTGTGGTCAAATTTCACTTTGGACATCTCATATGATGAAGTTAATAATTGCAATAGATTCCTGTTTTTGAGAGGACCAAAATTGACCTAAATATCACCTTTTTTGGATAAACATAAGATGGTTTTTTAATTTATAAATCCACTCATGTATATTGGATTAGGTTAGCCCTACACATATGTACAATTGGACAGATCGACCTCAACATCAAGTGGACCTTAATGGAAGCCTATAAATAGAAGAGACCTCAAGCTCATTTTGACACATTGATCAAGCCATCTTCTCTTCTCTTCTCTTCTATTTTCTTGATTCGCACAGGTCTAACAGACAAAGTTCGCAGATTGGCCTGAAACTACAAGGTTGAATCTTGCATGAATCTAGGGTTTCTATTTATCTGTTATTGCCTCATAACTAGGAATTATCGGCCTTAGACATATGCTCAAAGTGGTCAACGGTACACTGGGAACCTCATATGCTCGCACAGTAGCCTGAAGGGAGTGTCTAGGTTTTATGAAGCAGATCGAGCAGTCTAATCCCCAGACACATGCTCAGAGTGGTCAAGGGTCAGTCCGGGAAGCCTTAGACACTCACACAGTAGCCTGAAGGGAGCGTCTAGGCTTTCTGAAGCATATAGGGAAATATAGTCCCCATATGCATGCTCAAAGTGGTCAAGGGTGCGTATGGGAAGCCTTAGATGCTCGCACAATAGCATGTGATCTAACTTTTCCCACTAATAGCACCAACTATATATGTTATCCTTTACAAGGAGCAATCAGTTGTTAAGGAGGTGTCTTTTGGTACACCATTGCCATAAAAACACAACCACAGGAATGGCGACCATACTATTGTATTTTCATTAATCTAAAGATTGTGTTTACAGGACCTTCCCTCTACATAACCACTCTACAACGCCCTTAGCACCTCTTTGGAATTTTTGCAAGACCTTTGGGACCTGTTCTGAGCCCACAAAATTAAATTTTCACTTTCTTTGCTTCCCGCATATTTTTTTCTCTGAGAGATGTGCGTGCATATGTGTGTGTCTAAACCTACACAGTCACCAAAAAGTCAAAAAGAGCCATCTATTTTATTTTTTCTTAGGTAATTGGAAGCCTTTAGTGAACTGTCTTCACCTCTATATTTTGTATTTTCTATTTAGTATGCCTAGTTCTTGACTAACCTCAATTAGTGGAGCAATTAAAGTATTTTTCATTTGTATTTTGTTAGGTCCCTATACTACTAGTGTATCCCATTATTGTTATTAGTGAAACCCCCTTATTCTATTATTGTGCCCATATAGTCCGCATGTTGTTATTATTATGCCCCATAGAAGCCCACTATTGTTATTGTTGTGCCCCTACAATATTATTGTTATGTAGGCTATGATTGTACTGGCACCCCTTAAACTCCTATATATATAAAGGAAGTCTTGTCATTAGTATCATCCAAGAATTGTTCATTTGTGTAATGTAAAGGGGGATGCCCCTTTGAAGAGGCTAATCTTGAAGTCGTTGATCTATCTTTTCTATCTTTTTGTGAGTTGGTTTCATAACATTTGGTATCAGAACTTCGGATTTTATGGTTTCGCTGCTCCAAACAGGTCATCGTGGAATTTTTTCTATAACATTTCATCTACGAAGTTTTAAAAACTAAAACAAAAATTCATTTGAGCTAAAATTGTTTTGAACCTCAAGTCTGAATTTAAGACCTTGTCTCGATATATTTTCGGAGATGTGATCTAAGGAAGTTAGGGTTTTTGCAAGCTCCATAATTCCATCTCAAATGGGTCATTGTGGAATTTTCACTATAATATTTTTTCTACGAAGGATCAAACTTTGAAATTAAAACCCATTTGAGCTGAAATCTTGATGACGCTCAGGCCCGAACTTCAGATCTTGTTTCACTTCATTTTCGGAGATAATATCCAAGACATTTATGGTTTTTGTAGGCTCCCGAATTACATCCCAAAGAGGTGACCTTAGGAAAATCATCATAACTTTTTCTTTGAGCATCAGATTGAAATTTCATAAGAAGTTACAGAAATAAGATGGATTGTAATTTTCCATGTATAGTTTTCAAGTCCAAAGGTCAGAACAGTGACATGTGGCACTTCGTACCAGTTCGCTCTACTGAAAAAAGTATATAATTAGGTCATCTTGCGAGATTAAGCATAACGCTTTCTTGGAGAATCCAATTTCGATTAGACTGGTGGCATTGGAAAGAGGATGCAAAGCCACATATTTTAATTTCAGATCTTGGAGATCCAAAATTTCATAGATACAACAGATTCAAAATTGAGCTCCTAAAATTAAGAAAAAGAATGACACAAATCAAGAAAATAAAAACACCTAGTAAGAAAAAATGGAGAGATGATTTCAAGAATGTGATCGAAAATATGATCAATAAGATAAATGGTATAGAAGAAAAATTGAATGGAAACATGGAATATTTGAAGAAAGACATGGAAGGTTTCAAGGAAGATAGGACAAAGTCACTACAAGAAAGGTTTCCTATGTCGAAAAGGTAGTAGAGGAAACTCATGATGAGAACAAAAGAAATGTTAATCATGATTTCATAGACTCTAACATTGGATTGAAGACCCACCATATTCCAAATATAGATATGAGTAAATTTGATGGTAAGGATCTGATAACTTGGATACTACAGATGGAGCAATATTTTGATCTACATGAAGTGAAACTACCACAAAAGGTACGTATTGCATCTTTATATTTAGAACCAAATCAGTTTGTATGGTATAGATGGATTTGTTCCCGTAAACAACTTGTCACCTGGTCAATTTTCACGGAGGAAATGATAGAAATCTATGAGAATACAAAGAGCAACACCTTCTTTAGCCAATGGATAAATCTCAAACAAAATGGTTCAATGGCAGAGCACATTGAGGACTTCCAAAAATTGAATATAAAGGTAAATGATATTCTAGAGAAGCATAGGATTGAAGTCTTCATAGGGAATTTAAATGATAACATCCAATATGAGTTTCACCTTTGGGAACCTGATTCATTGGAGAAGGCATATAGGTTGGCAAGAAAAATTGAAAGCAAAATTATGGCAGAAAAGGAATCCTACCACTCATAACTATAACGATGGAAGTGTTGTTGCTCCTAGTCTTTCACCACCCACAAGGTTGAGACCACAACAATTGGAAGAAAAAATATCAAAAGGGCTTTGTTACAATTGTGATAGAAAATACACTAAAGGTCATAAGTGTGGTGAGAAGAAATTAATTTACATAGATGAGGAAGAGGAGCAAGAAAAGTAATAAGAAATGTCAAAAAAAGAGGATATACATCAGGAACCAATCCCAGAGAAAGAAGAAATGAATTTGACCATATCTTGTAATGCATTGATAGGAATTACCACTCCTCAAACTCTCAAGATAGAAGGGCATATCAAGAAGAAAAAGGTAATAGTGTTGACTGATTTGGGTAGTACCCAAAATATTATTCATATTAAGATAGCCAAGGAATTGAATTGCTTCCTATATCTAGCACCAGAGTGTCAAGTAATGGTTGCAAATGAAGGAACCATAAACTACTCTGGAAAGTGCCATAATATCAAGTTATCCATGGTAGAATATGTCTTGAATAGTCCAATGCTTTCCATTCCCATGGGTGGTGTAGATGTTGTACTAGGAGTCCAATGACTACAATCTTTCAGTATGATAGTTTTTAATTTTCAAGAAATTTTCTTGAATTTTTTTTTTAAGGAAAGGAAGTTGAATTAAGGGGTATCGCAGGGAAACTGGGAAAGATAACCAACTCTAACAGCATGACAAATCTTCTAATGAAAGAACAACGGGGTGTAATTGTACAATTATGTTCACTAGAGGTTCCCACATCGAAATCATCTATTTATCTAGATATCCAAAACGTTTTGGACAATCATTCCAAGGTATTTGAGACTCCTAAAGGCCTCCCACCTATTCATGATCATGATCATGTTATTCATTTGATTCCAAGAAGTGTTCCCCCAAACATTAGGCCTTACAGATATCCATATTCCAAAAAGAGTGAAATTGAACGTATGGTTGCGGAAATACTAGAGGTTGGTATAATTCAACCTAGTCAAAGTTCTTTATCTACTCCAGTGGTATTGGTACACAAGAAGGATGGGTCATGGCACCTGTTGAGATTGCAACAAGATGATGGAGCTTAGTGAAAAGAGTCGCCTTCACTAAGTGGGCCCGCAAGCAAATTATTGCGCAAAGTCTATTTTTAGACTATGTCTATTTTTAGACATATGGATCATGTATATGAGTTGCAGGATGTTGTTTATGGATGATTGGTCAAGTTGGAAAAAATAGATTGACTTCTATTTTTATACAATAGCGGTGACCCTGTCAAGTCTAATTATAGAGCAGTCAAATATTATTAGCTCATAATAATATTTAGACTATAAACTTTATCTTATTTTCTTGGAGCACTTCAGTTTGAGCTACAGATGTGGCATATGCAGCTGTCAGAAGGAAATACATTTTCTTTGTGGGTCAGTTGAGTTGTTGCATGCATGACTTCAATTAGAACTCAATCAGTTGAGTTTGGTGGAGTTGATTGTGGAGTTGATGGAGTTGTGTTCAGTTTAACTTGGTTAAAATAGTTGTAATTAGTCTAACTGCAAATAGAATAATGATGAGTTTTTAAACTAATTATTAACTCATAATGCAACTAAAGAATACTTCAGTTAACTCAGTTGCATGTCAGTGCATGTTCAATTCAGCAGGGGAAGGTGTTAGAGGATCAGATTGCTATCAGTTGTGACTATAATTGTGCATGAGGATTTGCACAATCAATGGGATTGAGTTATGCCAATGAGAATTGGCCAATACCAAGTGATTATAGCCTCTGCTCACGTGATTCCAAATGTGAGTGATTCTTTTGAGGTAAATATGAGTTTGGTTCAACCATTCTTGAGTAGGTATTGAGCAGTGGAGGCAGGGAAGCAGTGGAATAGATTTGGAGATCAGATCTGAGCTGTATTGTGTGTAACAGGTGGAGATAGTGCTGGATACTTGTGAGAAGTATTGACTATTGTAATGTTACATGTTCTCAATCATTAATATACAAATTGTGCGAGGTTTTGAGTTGTAAGCTTTCCCTGGGTTACATACTGTGTTAATGTGTGCATGCTCTTGATGTTTTATTGTTATTGATGCTACTATATTGATGATCAACATAGAGGAGCTTATGTATTGTGTATGTATTCCACAATAGTACATGATCAAGATAATCTCCATTGAATATGTTTTAAATTATTCAAAATTTCTACAGAGACAACAAGGTACATACATAGCTCAAATCGAGGTAGTAGAGGCACAAGTACCTGAGATAGAGAATGTTCCAGAGACTGGAGAAGTGTTGATGATGCAAAAAGTCCTATTAAAATCAACAAAGGAGACTGCTGAACCATTCCAAAGGAAATTCTTACTCAATAAAATGTGTAACGCAAAAGGAAAATGCTGTAAATTGGTGATCGACAGTGGAAGTAAGGACAATCTAGTATCCCAAGAAATGGTGGAAAAATTGGGAATTAAAAAGATTAAGCACCCAACACCTTACAAGGTATTGTGGTTGCAGAAAGGAAACCAATTGTTTGTGCATGAACAAAGTGAAATTGGGTTTTAGATAGACAGGTATAAAGACAAGGTGCTTTGTGATGTAATGCCAATGGATGCCTGTCACGTTCTTTTGGGTCACTCATGGTAGTTTGATAGAAAGGTGACACATGATGGAGAGAGAAATTGTTATAAGTTCAAAAAGGATGGCATCAAGCATGCTCTTGTACCATTGAAAGAGGAAGGTACAACTGAAACAAGTAAGCCAAAAAAATTTCTACTTAGTGGAAATGAATTTCTACAATAGATGGAAAAAGAAGAGGTAAGATATGTAGTGGTTTGCAAGCCAAAGGTAGTACTTCTGCATATTGAAATTGTAGATTTACCTATTGAAGTTCATGAGTTTTTGCATGAGTTTCATGATATTGTAGTTGATGAATTACCAAGTGAATTTCTACCCAAAAGAAGCATCAGTCATCACATAGACTTGATAGCGGGAGCAAGTCTTCCGAACAAGGCTACATATCGAATGACACACAAAGAGAATGAGGAAGTGAGGAAGCAAGTCAAGAATTGTTGGACAAAGGACTAATAAGAGAAAGTTTGAGTCTGTATGCCATACCTATAGTATTAAGTCGAAAGAAGGGTGGGTAATGGAGTATGTGCATTAAATCTAGAGAAATAAACAAGATCACCATTCGTTATAGGTTTCCATTGCCACAGATGGATGATATGATGGATTGCTTGGGTGGAGAAACTTACTTCTCAAAGATTCACCTGAAAAGTGGTTATCATCAAATTTAGATCAGAGAAGGAGACGAGTGGAAGATAACTTTTAAGACCAATGAAGGCTTGTACGAGTGGATGGTCATGCCATTTGGCTTGTCAAATGCACCCAGTACCTTTATGCGGTTGATGAATGAAGGCTTGAAGGAGTTCATTGGTAAGTTTGTCATTGTTTACTTGGATGACATTTTAATTTTCAGTCAAACTAAAGAAGAGAACTTAAGACATTTGAAGTATGTTTTAGAGAGATTGTAGCAAGAAAAGATATTGATTAACATGAAGAAGTGTTCTTTTTGAAGAGTGAGCTTTTATACTTGGGTTTTGTCATTTCTAAGGATGGCTTGAAAATGGATCTGGAGAAGATAGAGGCATTTGTAAATTGACCCTCACCTAAGAAGATTTTTGAGGTGAGAAGTTTTCATGGCTTAGGCAACTTCTACAAAAAATTTATCAAGAATTTTAGTGGCATTTTTGCACCTATCATTGACACCATCACAAAGAATAGGTAACCATTTTATTGGAAAACAACAGTAGAATTTTGTTTTCAACTATTGAAGAAAAAGATCACTGAGAAGCCGGTGTTGAAGTTGCCAGAATTCAATCAACCCTTTCAAGTGAGATGTGATGCTAGCGGGACAACCATTGGATATGTACTGAGCCAAGAATATAAGCCCATTTCATATTTTAGCGAGAATTTAAATGAGTCAAAACAGAAATAATCTTCCTACGACAAAGAATTTTATGTGGTGGTTCAAGCTTTGAAGCATTGGAGGCATTACTTGATGCCTAATGAGTTTGTTATATACATGGATAATTCTTCCATACAATACCTTATGTAGCAACATAATCTAAATCATAAACATGCAAAGTGGGTGGAGTTCCTTCAAAATTTCACTTTTGTTTTGAAGCACATTAGTGGGAAGGAAAATAAGGATGTCAATGCCTTGAGTAGAAGATGCTTAATCATGCAGGAAAGTCAAATACAAATGTTAGGTTTTGATTATTTGAAGGACTTGTATGACATTGATGCTCATTTTAAAGAAGCTTTTGCAGCATGTAAAAATCCAATCAATAGGGACAACAGTCCATGGAAAGAGTTTATGTTGCAGGATGGGCTATTGTTCAAGAACAATTAGCTATGTTTTAGATTTCAGATTACTGTGGTGTGGTTTTTGTGAGGAGTTCGGATATTCCACAGTGCTCATCTTTTTTGGTCGACGTTTCGAGTCTAAACCTAGACTCATCATCAGGACAAATGTGCGGAGACTCAAAACGTCGACCAAAAAAAATGAGCACTGTGGAATATCCGAACTCCTCACAAATTAGCTATGTATTACCAATTTCTCAATGAGGGAAACCTTGGTCTAAGAAAAGCATAATGGTGGGTTGGATGGACACTTTGGTGTTGAGAAAACACTTGGGCAGCCGAGTCACTTCTATTTTTGGCCTAAGATGAAGGCATATGTACAAAATTATGTGAATAAGTGCAGGGTATGTCAGCATGTGAAAGGGAGAAGTTAGAATGCTGGACTATACATTCCATTACCCATTCCCAATAGACCTTGGGATTCAGTGAGTATGGACTTTGTTCTAGGTTTATCGAGAACTCAACGAGGTAATGATTCAATCCTTGTAGTTGTGGATAGATTTACTAAGATGGCTCATTTCATTCATGTTTCAAAACTAGTGATGCTACCCATTTGGCTAATTTGTTTTTTGATGAGATTGTTCGGTTGCATGGTTTGCCAAAAAGTATAATCTTTGATGTAGACACAAGATTCAATAAACCTTTCTGGAGGACCTTGTGGAAGAAACTTGGCACTAAGCTAAACTTTAGCTTAGCCTATCATCCACAGTATGATGGGAAAATAGAGGTTGTAAACAAGAGTTTGGGTAATTTTTTGAGGAGTTTAGTGGGTGACCGACCAAAGAAATGGGATCGTATGCTAACCCGGCTGAGTTTATGTTGGCTTATTGGGCCTGACCCAGGTTCGGAAGAGTTATTAGCCAAACAAACCCTGTAGCTATTAGCCCTTTCGGCAATAGCCAGCAGAGCGCGGACTGAGGTATCACCCGAGGTAGCAGGGGAGGGTGCTGGAACCAGGTTTTCACACCCTTAGGATGTATTGATGTGGTCTAGAGGATTCGCGCACCGTTCTATGGCCTTGCGCCACTCTGTTCTTGCGTAGATCCAGACCAGGAAATTCCTTACTATTTATTAATACTGAGTTTGTTATAGATCAGATCTACTTCTTACAGTCTTTAAGAAAACATTTACTAGAGATAACCAATGCGCGCACTCAGAAATGTTATAGATTTGCATAAACTCAAAACATAATCATAAGTGCACAGATCAAACAGATATTTAAACCAAATATTAACCAGATCCACAATATTTCAGGAGCAACATAGTATTTCAGAATCAACTTATCTTTATTCAATTCCTTGCCAATACAACTAGATCCACCCTGTGCACTTAGCTGCAGGGGTCCACGCACACAGCTGTAGACTCTACCAGGCCTCTGTGCACACAATTGCAGAGCCTCTATCTATCTACCAACACCCTTGGCTCAGACTTATAGAATCTTCAAGACTTCTTTCTTCACCAAACCATTACATTTGAGATCCAAAAAAATATATTCCAAAAAACTGACTTCTAACCATAGAGCCTTGCTCTATTTATACATTCCCATGGTCTGTGGACCATGGGTAGACCGAATCACTTCTTATTATTTTACATTATTTCAGGCAGATAACCCTTTGACTTGACTTCTTATAATTCGTGCTCCTCGTGCTTCATGGAGTCTTTACCATACCCTTTACCCAAAATTGCGGGCTTTGAGCCCCAAAACCATTACGCGGGGCCTACGCTACCCAACAATTTTCCTAATATGACTCACCAAATAGGAGCATAGGAAAGAGTCCATTTCAGATCTTGTACGAAATGCATCTGAGAGGAATATGTGAGCTAAGAGACTTGGGAAAGCTTCAACATAGAAGTGCCGATGGAGAGGATTTTGAAACAACCATGGGTGAGCTGCACGAGAAAGTAAAACAAAGATTACAAGATACAAGCAACAACTACAAGCAATGAGAAAATGTACACAGGAAAGAGGTAAACTTTGAAGTGGGAGACGTGGTCCTAGCTCACCTAAGAAAAGAGAGGTTTCCAAGGGGAGAATATAACAAATTGAAAATGAAGAAGATAGGACCTTGTGATATCCTCCACAAGTTTTCAGCGAATGCTTATGAGCTAGAGTTACTATTATGAAACCATCTCACAAAAATATAGAAAAGAAAGATAAAACACCTTAGAATTCAGCCTCTTTGAGGGGGCAACCTCCTTTACATTACACAAATGAACAATTCTTGGATGATACAAATGACAAGACCTCCTTTCTATATATAGGAGTCTAAGGGGTCGTAATATAATCAAAGCCAAAATAATAATAATAATGTAAGGGCATAATAATAACAATATGGGGACTACATGGGCACAACAATATAATAAGGGGGTTGCACTAATAACAATAAGGGGTTACACTACTAGTATAGGGACCTAACATGCCCCTCTCCTTCATAAAGTGTTGTCCTCAATGATTGAGTAGTTCTTGATGCTTTTGTATAAAATTCTTGTCCTCCCATGTGGAATCTTCAATGGGTAAGTTCTTCCACTTGATGAGATACTCTAAAATTGACCAATCTCGTAGCTGTCGAGTTCTTGTTTCTTTGACTTCTCCAGGTTCCAATATGATTTTTCCTTCATCGTCAAGTTCTGGCAATATTGTTTGAACTAGGATCTTCTGCAACTTTTGAATTAGTGGCCACATTTCTTCCTCATTCTTCCATTCATCCCTTGCTTCGTTTATCCAATCTGGTTCGATAATAGAAATAGCACAAAACAATGCTTCCACATCCTCATCCTTTCTTGAGAGTGCATATGCAACAACATTTTTCTCCCCTTTTTTGTAGATGATTTCAAAGTCATAACCCAGCATATTTGTGACCCATTTTTTCTATTCTTTTGAAGATAATATTTGTTCTAAAAAGTATTTAAAACTATCATGATCCATTTTTACCTTGAAGTGTCTTCCCATTAGGTAAGGTCGCCATTTCTTAAGTGCATGTACTATTTCCAACATTTCCTTCTCATAAATAGCTTTATTGAGGGACATTTGTTTGTATGGATGTAGCCATAAAAATACCCAATTGCCTACATCAAAACTTCTTTCAATTTGATGTTGATTTGCTTGTTGTTTCATTCGATTCTGCACCAAAGTGGCACTATCCTTTAAAAGTTAGAGAGCTTGTTGTTGATGCTTGATGTGATCTTTCATTGCTTGAACCTTTTTCTTCTTGATATGTCCTTCTATCTTGAGAGTTTGAGGAGTGGTAATTTCTGCCAATGCATTACAAGATATGGTCAGATTCATTTCTTGATGCTCGATGTGATCTTTCACTTCTTGAACATTTTTCTTCTTGATATGTCCTTCTATCTTGAGAGTTTTAGGAGTGGTAATTGTTGCGAATGCTTTACAATATATGGTCGTATTCATTTCTTATTTCTCTAGGGTTGGTTCCAGGTGTATATCCTCTTCTTTTGACATTTCTTGATCCTTTTCTTCCTCCTCTTCACAATCTATGTAAAATAATTTCTTCTTAGCACACTTATGACCTTTATTATATTTGATATCACAATTGTAACTAAGCCCTTTTTCTCTTTTTCATCCAATTTTTGTGGTGTAAGCCTTGTAGGTTGTGGAAGGATAGGAGAAAAAACACTTCCATATTTATATCTGTGAGTGGTAGGATTCCTTGTTTCCATAATTCTGCTTTCGATTTTTCTTGCCAACCTGAATGCCTTCTCCAATGAATCAGGTTCCCAAAGACGGACCTCATGTTGAATGTTATCCTTTAAATTCCCTATGAAGACATAAATCCTTTACTTCTATGGAATATCATTTACCCTTAAATTCAATTTTTGGAAGTCCTCAATGTGCTCTGCCATTGAACCCTTTTGTTTGAGATTTATCAATTGGCTAAAGAAGGTGTTTCTCTTTGTATCCTCATAATGCACTATCATTTCCTCCGTGAAAATTGACCAGGTGACAAGTGGTTTACGGGAACAATGCCCTCTATACCATACAAACTGACTTGGTTCTAAATATAAAGATGCAATATGTACCTTTTTTAACAGTTGTACATCATGTAGATCAAAATATTGCTCCATATGTAGTATCCAATTTAACGGATCCTTGTTGTCAAACTTCTTCATATAATTTTTTCTTGATTTTAGGAGCTCGATCTTTAAATGACTGTAACTCTATAATTTTGGATCTCCAAGTTTTGAAATTGCACCCTATGGTATCTCTCTGAGTCCTTTTTCTAACCCCACTAGTCTGATCAAGATTTGATTATGCAAGGAAGAGTTATGCCAAATTTCCCATGACCTGATTATAGACTAGTTCAGTAGAGTGAAATTTTATGAAGTGCCACGTGTCACTCTTTCAACCTTAGGACCTGAAACTAATACAAAAAAAAATATGGGCCATTCTCTTTCTGTCACGTTTTATGAAATTTCAATCTGATGCTCAGAGAGAAAGTTATGACTATATTCCCCAAGTCACTTGTTTGGGATGTAATTCAGGAGCCTGTAGAAACCCTAAATGTCTTGGACTGTATCCCCAAACATATAGTGAAACAAGCTCTGAAATTCAAACCCAAGCTACAACAAGATTGCGGCTCAAATGGGTTTTAATTTCAGAGGCTGAACCTTTGTCGAAACAAAATTATATAAAAAAATTCCATGCTGATATGTTTGAGATGGAATTCGAGAGCTTTCACAAACCCTAACTTCCTCAGATCATATCTCCTTAAATATAACAAAAAATATATGAAATTTGGACCCGAGGTTCAGAAACATTTCTTCTCAAATGGGTTTTTTTTTTCGCTTCTAAAACTTCGTATAGAAAACATTATAACGAAAATGCCACAATGACATGTTTGGAGCAGGGAAACCCTAGAATCCAAAGCTCTGATACCAATTGCTATGAAACCAGTTCACAAAAAGATAGAAAAGAAAGATAAAATGCCTTAGAATTCAGCCTCTTCGAGGGGACAACCTCCTCCAAGAGGCTAAATTCCAATGCATTTTATCTTTCTTTTCTATCTTTTTGTGAGATGGTTTCATAACATTTGGTATCAAAGATTTGGATTCTAGGATTTCGTTTCTCCAAACACATCATCATGGAATTTTGTATAGGGACCTAACAATTACCTCGAGGAATTGTCATTTCACCCATTTTTAATGTAGCAAATTTGTATCCCTACACAGTTGGTGATGTGGATCAAGATTTTGGAAATCTTGACCAGGATGAAGGAAAGGAACAACAATGGATGAAGAAAATGCCTATGGCAAAGATTTTAGAGGCTGAACAGATTTCGAATACACATGTTTCCAAGAAAACCAAAAGGAAAGAATACTTAGAATATCTTGTGAAGTGGAAAGACCGTCCGATGGAGGATTCTACTTGGATGGATGAAGCAACACTACAGAAATCAGGTCATTCTATAGAAGATCTTAGGAGTAGGAGCTCATAAAATTTTCTTTCTTAGGGAGTCTAATGCAGGTGCATTAGGCCGAGCACATAAAAATGATAAGTTATTAAAGTCATACCAAGAGCCCGGAAATGTGATGGATTGATCACATGTCAAGGCTAAAACATTTCAAAGTTTATTTGTGAAAAGTTTTTAATATTCAGTTAAGATTAGTTAGGAATATCTAGTTAAAAGAAATGATTTTATAGTTAGTAGGTAGTTAGGGCTAAGGGAAATTGGTTCACATCCATGAACTCATTTCTTGGATAGTTTCTTTTAGTTTTTGGAGAGAGGAGGAACATTTTTGGGCTGGAAGTTTTTGGGGTGAGAGAGAGGCACACTATTTTTTTGTTTCTGTGTGAGATTGAAGTTAACTAAACAACATTTCTTAGACTGATGGATTTTATCATAAAATCGAATTTGTAAGTGTGTGTGAGACAATTATTTGCATACGTGATTGTGAGGTTTGTGAACCGCAATATTAATATATGGATATTGAAATTTATTTGGTCTTTAAAATTGTTGTGTTGAATGAGAAATTCATGTGCTATATTTTCTCTATTATTTACATTTAAATAAGAACCTGGAGAATCACATTTCAATTAATCTTCTAATATATTGCTTTTGACTCCAAGATTGGGTATTGGAAAGGGTCATTTACATTACATATTCGAGAATACAGATAACTATGTATCAAGCCAATAGAAGAAAGAAAATTTGTAAGGGAAAACCATCATCAAATTTGCGGGTCAATTTCTAATCAAAGGAAGGGAAATTTGAAATTCTGGCATCTGGGTTTTGTGAAGAGCAAGGTCTATTTGGTAACTTATGTAGAGTAGGGTCTACTTGGTAACTTGCGAGTGATTTTTGAAAAATATCCTTGGTTGGAGAGTTACGAAGGGATATTTAAACTGTGTTTTTATAGACTTTATGGCTGAGAAAATGATTTTCTGTTCCTCATGTATCAACACTGTGGTTTGCTGAGATAACAACAATTTGTTATTTCCCCTATACCAAAACTGTGGTTTGATGAGATAACAATGATTTGCTATTCTCTGTTTATCAACATTGTGGTTTGTTGAGATAGAAATGATTTGCTATTTCCCCTGTACCAGCACCGTGGTTTGCTGAGATAACAATGATTTTCTGTTCCCGTTGTACCAATGTTGTGGTTTGCTGAGATATCAATGATTTGATGTTCCCCCTATACAAGCATTGTGGTTTGTTGAAGATAGAAGCCATAAAAAGTGGACCCTGAAAAGGTTAAGGCTATCACATAGATTCCCTTCCCAGTGAACAAGAAGGACATGCAATCCTTCTTGGAGAATATACATTCTCTTCGCAAATCATCTCCGACTATGCCCAGATAGTAAAACCAATACAGGATATGGTGAAGGAGAATGTAATCTACAAGTGGGATAAGAGGGAAAATACAAATTTTCCCGTATAAAGAAAGAAATCGCAGAAGCACCAACCTTATACAACCCAAAATTCAACAAGGATTTCTTTCTCTACAATTTTGCTTCTAATACTTCTCTTTCCTCCATGCTTATGCAGAAAGATGATTAGAACAATGAGCGACCAATAACCTTCATGAGTGCCAACTTGCAAGGACTTGAGCTTAACTATCCCACAATTGATAAACATGCTTATTTGGTCTACAAGGTAGTGAAACACTTCCGATCCTCTCTATTAAGCAATCATTACATCATCTTTGTCCCACACCTAGCAGTCAAATCTCTATTTGTTCAAAAAGTGCTGGGTGAAAGGAGGGAGATTTGGATGACTAGTTTATAGGAATAGGATATTGAATTCAAACTATTTCACACTATTAAGGGTCATGGTCTATGCTAGTTAGCAACAAAAGTAGTGAATATACCAAAAGATGATTCATTTGGATGGGAGTAGGAGATTGAGATGTACAACGTGGAGCAAGCTCCGCCCACTAACATTCCAACCTCTTGGTATGCTGATGTGTGATAGTAAATTGAGCATGGTACTCTCCCCTCTTATCTATCCACACAATAGAAGAGGGCAATCAAATTGAAATATTTATCTCACCAGTTATTACATGGAGTGCTTTTTCAAAAGTACCATAACAAAGTCCTGCTCAGATGCTTAGAAGCACTTAATTCATAAAAGGTGTTGCATGACCTTCATGATTAACTAGCTGAAGGACACTTTGTGGGTGATACTACAATGCACAAAGTCACGTGGGATGACTTTTATTGACCCACACTTTTCATATATGCTCATGCTTATTCCTGAAAGTGTTCATTCTGTTAGAAATGTGCCGAACAAGGGAAGAAGTTAGCCACCCCATTGTAGCCTATCGCTGTTGAAGAACCATTTCAACAATGGGGCTTTTATGTTATTAGTGATATCTTTCTACACTCATCAAAGAAACACCACTACATTCTTACTGCCACAGATTACTTTATGCGGTGGATAGAAGTGGTTCCACTCAAGCAAGTGAATGATCAGGAAGTCATCAACTTCCTCAAACATAATATCATTACCAGGTTTGGCATTCTAAATTCACTTGTTTTTGACAATGCAATGTATTTATCATTGTTAAGATTATATGATTTTGCATTGGAAAATGACATAATATTCAAACATTCTACTAATTACTACCCACAGGGAAATGGTATTCTACCAATAAGAACTTTATTTCCATTATAAAAAAGTTTTTTTTTTTCTCTAAAAAATGGAACAGGCACTCTACTTTGGTGAATTCCCTATGGGCTAACTGATTCACAATTAAACCTTCTCTGAATACGCTGCCTTACTTCCTAGTATATAGAAAATAAGTTGTCCTACCCTCGAACATCTATTTTCCTACCCTTAAACTTTCACAAGAATCTCAGGGTAAGTAATGCCTATTGGTTCAGAGAAGGATAAACACTCTTATCAAGCTATATGAAGAAAGAATGAAAGATAAAGAAAAATTCTCTCTCCATCAAATTCCTATCAAGAGATGGTTTGACAAGGAGTATGTAGGGAATAACGAGTTCAATGTGGGTGACCTCGTCTTAAAGTGCGATAAAGCCCACAAAGACAAAGGTAAACATACTAAGTTCCAATCCCCGTGGATCAAACTATATACCGTGCACGAGAAGCTTGTCCATCACAAATATCGCCTCTAATATTTAGACAAGAAGATTGAATCTCTTCCTATTAATGGCCAAGATTTAAAGAAATACTTTCAATGATGGTCTAGGGCTGTGCCCTACTCTATGTACATAGTTTGTTCTTTCATTCTTTGTTTTTTTAAGTCTTGTCTTGTTGTTTCCTTTCGTTTATGTAAATAACTATTGTGTGTAAACATGTTCTTCATCTTCATTGCACGTGGCAAAAATGAAAAGATCCTTGTGACACTACAACATTTGGCTAATCTTCAGTCCTTCTTCTCCGTTTTAGTTACACCTTTTGGTCAAATATGTTCTGACATAAAATATGATCCTTGCATAAAGAGAGATTTGTGTTGAACCACGATATCAATGTATATTTTGGAAACCTTATGCCTTCACTCGGTTCTGTATTTTTTAGTGTTTTTCACTCTTATCCAATCAAGTAGAGAAGGACAAGTGGAAAATATAAACGAGAAAACCAAAATTAGAGGTCTTATATATGCTTCTCTGAAGGAACAAAATATTCTGTTGTCAATAAGACGGGATCCCTCTTGTTTCCATGAAATGAATAAGTGTCCATGTATTTTATTTATATATAAACTACATAAATAAAGGGTGAAATAAGAGAAAGGCTTCCTGCGCAAGGAGACGAAGTAAGCAACTTCGTCAGGGTATTGTCGAGGCTCACTAGCAACGGATTAATTTTTGTGTTCCTCTAGTGACTTTGTCATGGTTCTGTCCAAGATTGTTGGCAGCAGAGCAACACCAAATATGAAAAACTATATTATTAAAATCTAAAGATCACGAACTTCATTACCCTTCTCCTGATTTGAAACATTGTGATTTGGCCAGCTTTATATTAGTGTTTGATTGAGAAAGGACAAGTGTGTCTAAGCTTTTTCATGGGGTAAGTGGGGAAATCAAAGTAATCTAAATGATGAATCAATACTTGCTGAAGAACTAGAACTTGTATAAAAGATCTAACCAAGGAAAAGAAGATAGAATTAGACCAGTATATTGCCAAGTGTTTTCGCTGCTACAACACCCTCCAAAATTTTGGCCTACATCCAAATTTCTGAGCCTAGTTCAAATTTGCATGTTATCAACGCAAATATTAAGAGTCATTGCATGTGCTTTCTCTAAGAATTATAGTCCCATTTGTCGGAAGATCAAAGTGTTGTCTTCTAGCAATTTAAGTATCGCACATTATTCACAAGCTAATTTTGGTGTGTGTAGGGGATAATTCTTATGTAGATGAGTTGTTCTCATCATGAAAACATTTATCATACTCATCTCCAAAGTTTCAAGCATTGTTGCACAAGTGTCGTCATGAACGTCACAAAGTGTATCTTTGGTGTCAGCCATCACAAAGTTGTCGCATTGAGGAAAGTATGTTATTCATGTGCTTTGAGTGTTCCTCATTGTGTCATCATGTAATCTAAGTGTGTGATAATGTTCAAGTCTTTCTTTTGTTCAATCTCATCTCACTGATCCAACACTTAGTCAAAACTGGGAAAAATCTCCGATTGGGCCACTCAACCTCATCCAACCCTTCTGGATTGTGCATTGCATAGTTTCGGTCCTCAAGCAAAAAAATTATCTCTTGGCACTGTGAAATGCACAGTTTCTTCATCCCATAACTATATGCCACATAATCTTAGTGCTCAAGCCAAACCCTCAAGCTTGAGAACTACACAATCTTTCCCTCTAGCCAGGCCTGAACTACGCATTTTGTAGTCTCAATCCTCAAGCCTCAACTTTGATGATCAGGGGCTCATGTCCCAAGTGTCGAAAAATGCTCAAAATTTAAAGGGCTCAAAATTGGCTCAAACCTGAACAACCAGATAGAGCTCATCCTCCTGATTCCGGCGCCGCAAACGGTTCGAAAAATGGTCGCCGTATGTGAAAGTTATGGCAAAAACAAAATTGCCCAATGACCCTTAATTTTTGAATTTTCAAAAAAAATAAAAAAAAAGAATATTCCGAGAATATTCCGTAGAATATTCCTAGGAATATTCCGTTTTAACAGCCAATCAAAGGCTGCCACGTGGCAAGCCGAGGCCGCCACGCGACAAGCCTGGAGGCCGCCACGTGGCACCAAGATGACGTAAGCAAGGGTCATGCGTATGTTTAAAATTTTGGTTGAACAGGTTGTGAATCGAACCCCTGACCTTCTACGCAATATTCAAGCAACTTACCCATGGGAGCGGACATGCAAATGGAGCGAAGGTTAATATTTATGAATTGTAAATTGCGCATGGCGGGAAATTTGGGGGGCCAGCCCCGCCACCATATGACCACGCCCCAGGAACCGGGGGCTAGCAGCTAACCGCGGGGCGCGAATTCCAAGGATAACCGTTGAGCCAAACACGTGATCACATGCGGATTTGGTGGGCAGTTAAGCTCAGTTGGTGGCACATTTGGCGGAGGGTGCCAAAATTGGCGGGCCCGCCATATTTGGCGGCCCTAACTGGCCTCTACAGTTAGTTAACTGGAGTTTTTTTAGGGGAGATTGGCAGTTTCCATTAAATGGCCATAACTTTGGCTAGGAAAGGCGGTTTTGGATGAATTTTTTTTTTGATTTTGGGTATTTTGGACATGCTGAAGCCATTGGCACAGGTCTTTTTTCCATCAGAGGTCATTTTCACAGGTTTTGGGAGCCGTGGAAGTTCTAGGAGCCACAAGGGCCCAGTATTGTGAGAACTGTTTCAGGTTGCAGGTATCCATTGGAGGTGAACCAACAGTCAATCCTAAAGGATTCATGTGTTCTGAATCCAATTTTGCAGTCTATTTTACCTGTAGAGACTTCTATTCAGCTGTAATTTCATTTTGAGCATTTAATCAAAATGAGGGCTGACCCATTTGGGAGCCTTGGACCCAGCAGACGTAGCCCAGGAGGGGTGAACTGCTTCATCAACTTCTTTTGCATCTGTGGTTGATTTATTTTGCAGAACAAATTCATTTTAATGTGTTAAACAGTAAAAGGAAATATTTCTGCTATGCTTGAATGGATCATGAACAACTGAAAACTTCATTTGTTTCCTTACTGCAAGACATGGGAATGTTTTAAACATGTTTAATACTGAATTGAATACCTTGCAAACTTTTTTCAAGTAGTTTCAAATTCAGATCAAGTTGGTATCAGAGCTATGTTGTTGTTTCTTTGTATCAAAAGCAGTCAAATAAGCTATAGACAGAGCCTGAAACGAGCCAGGAAGCCTTCGAAATGCTCTTGTTATACAATTGAAAAGTAGATAAACGCTCTTTCAGTCAATCTCTGGTGTAGTTGTCTTTTGATTGTTTTTGTGCAAAGATCTTCTAACTGTCTTGCAAGTATTGATGCT